>ML857000.1:0-18948 GCA_009831015.1 Picea engelmannii | reverse complement strand
TCTCCTTCTTCAAACTCTGGCTTCACGATCTTTCCTTTCACGATATCCAGTACTTTATTCTTGGCAAGGATGAGGTCAATCCTTGTCTTCCATGCTTTGAAGTTAGAGGCTCCATCTAACTTGTTCTCAGACTTCATAGAGTTAGTCATGGCTGCTTGACTTGGTCAAACCCTAGATTTGACCAGAAATTCAAACTTCACGTCTTGCCTTGCTGAGAGTATCAGAAGATGCGCTAGGCTAGGGCACATTGATCTATCCGGAGAATAGGTCAATCCATTCACTTAAGGTGCCTCAACAAAAGGTTTAGGGTTTCTGCAACTGCTCCTTCTAGTAACCCTAGCGACAGTGTCTTGGGAGCTGCTTCTGCTAATAACCCTAGCGGCAGTTCCTCAACGAGCTCAATATCCTAGCGGCTATGTTTCCTTCCAGCGTTTAGATTGAGTGAAGGAAGTGTGGGCCCATAACCTGTTAGAATATAGAAGAATGTGTGCTCGTTTTACCATTGACGATACCCTCGTCACCCAACCATAGGCCGAAGCCACCCTCCGAGCACCTTAACCTTGACTGAGAATTACTCCAAAAGCAAACCCTAGGCTAGATAGCCAAACAAGGTGTAGCGCATCTTCCTCCAAGGATAGCGCACCAACAATAGATGATCAGACAGTCCAAACCCTAGCCAAGAGATAGTCCAAACCAACACTCAAATTGCTACCTGCAGCAACTGCACCTGCAGCTCTCCTCCACATGTGCGCACCAAACTGGGAACTGCAGTTCTGAGATGTGTCAAAATAAGAACTGGCGCCCTGTATTTATACTGGTTTTGCCAGATTTGTTGGGGCCAACTTCTTCTTCTGGATATGTGTTTGTTTAGTATATTATTATTATTTCTGGCAAACGACTTCTCTTGGAGGCTAATAACCTAATATAAATTATCTTCTTGAGCCGACAAGACTTCTAGGGTTATTAGCCAACTTATTAGGGTTTCTCTTGCTTCTCGGAGTCTTCTATTCTCGTCAGGTTCACACGTGGAGGTAAATACCTCCCACAGCTACCATAATATTAACACCTAGACCTAGTGGGTTGATGAAGGGAGAGAAATAACAAGTAAACCACCCCTCTCTAGGTCACTCAAGTCAAGTGTAAGTCTTGATGGATAAAGAAAACAGGTGATAAAGTGTACATGCCCCATACCAATACAACAACAAACGTTAGGGTAACAACAAATGATAGTAAATGCTTCACAAGACTTCAAGGTTATGGAATGTTTGTTATCAATCAATGTATGTAGCAAGTCCACACATATATATAACAGCAATAAGTAATGATGACGAATGCAACAATATCCAGAAAACGCACTTCAATGGACAATATAACAAAATACTTGGAGTCTTAATATGATAACACTTGTCTCATGCAATTTATAGACATGTACCATTCAGAAAATAACCTCTATCAGGCTATCCAAAATGACTATAACAGCAGCAAATCAGAGTAATGACAGTAGTAATTTGTTAAATTTAGAGCTGCTATTAAGTTCTTTTCAATTTACTAGACAATAATAGCATAAGCAGGATCACTGAAAGAAACAAAATCACAATGTACACAGCATTTATCCTGGGTAACCCTCATGGGGGAGAAAACCCAACAAAAACTTCCTTAATATAGATTGACAATACAATGCCAAGATAATAAACCAAACACTAGAGAATATCCCACACTAAGCAATGCGCCTCTCTCTCTCTTCTTCTTCCGGCAACTGCAGCTTCCTTCAAACTTCAACACTAGATGCGTGACGTGAGTGAGTGTGAGAATGAGGAGCTATCCTCTCTGATTTATACTAGCTAAGGAGCGCTAGGGTTGTGTCTTTTCACCATGTTGGGTCGACTTCTTCAGACTTCTTCAACTAGTGGCTAAAACCACTTTAATTATCCCTAGGGGCCGACTTCTCAATTAGGATCAATTAACTAGGGTTTGACCAATCCACAATAGGGGATTTGGTCATACATAAGTCCCGACGTTATCAATCCACAAAAGGGGATTGATCCATTTAATAATAACTCAATTATAATTAGAATATACTTCATAGTTACAATATTTCAACACTCCCCCTTAACAAGAATGGTATTCTACAACATCATCAAGACAGAGAGAGGGCAACAACATCATCAGCATCTGGAACACTGACTGGCACATCTATAAATCATCGGAAGTTTTTTTCATCATCAATAACATCATCGTTCACAGCATGGAGCTGGAATAGTATCATCATCGTCATACACAACATGGAGCTGGAATGGCATCATCATCATTATTCTCTGCATCGACATCAATTAGTATAACACTAATCATCAACCATTACAACACTGATACATCATCATCATCTTCAGCGTGAAGCTGAAGTAGCAACATCATCATCATCTTCAGCATGAAGTTGAAGTAGCATCATCATCATCATCTTCAGCATGAAGCTGAAGCATTAGCATCAATAGCATGAAGCTAGAATAATAATATCAACAACACGAGGTTGGTATAGCAACATCAACAGCACGACGCTGCAGCAACATTAACAGCACAAGGCTGGAGCAACATCAACAACACAAGGCTGAGACAACAACATCATCAACATGAGGTTGAAATAACAACATCATCAACATCATCAGCATGAGGCTGAGATAACAACATCATCAGCATGAAGCTGAGATAACAACATCATCAGCATGAGGCTAAGATAACAACATCAACAACATATGGCAACAGAATGAAGCAGGTGCAACAACAACATTTTGTGGTACTCTGACAGACCCTAGGGATTTGCCCAGGAATCGTAAGATTCCCTAGGATATAAAGTCCTAACAGAGCTACCATGTGGTACTCTGACAGACCATCCTTACCGAACCCTCGGGATCTGCCCAGGAATCATAGGATTTCCTAGGATTATAAAAATCCTAACGAAGCTACCACTACTAACCACAGCTGGCATATACATGCACAGGTACTCTAACAGACCGTCCTTAACGCACCTTCGAGATCTTTCCAGGGATGATTAGTCCCCTAGGGATATAAAATCCTAACTTAGCTACCCGTTGTTGGTCAGGATACCATAATATCATCAGCATCACTCCCCCTTTCGAGGGAGGTCCTTTCGAACTATACCAATCTTGTCTCGAAAGTATTCAAACTTTACACGAGATAGAGGCTTAGTCAACACATTTGCAACCTACTCATTTGTGCCAACATATTGGAGCTTTACAGCTCCCCTCTGCACCATATCACAAATGTAGTGATATCGGATTTCTATGTGCTTCGACTTTATCATGGAACACAGGGTTCTTCTTCATCTTTATACAACTCTGGTTATCACATAGAATCACGGATGCTTCCATCTCCAGATCGAATAGACCTATCAACAACTTTCAAAGCCATATGGCTTCACAACTGGTGGAACATGCAGCAATGTATTCTGCTTCTGTCGTGTTGAGAGCAATACTGGATTGCTTTCTACTCTGCCATGAAGTCATAGTTGACCCCAGACTGAAACAACATCATGAAGTGCTCTTGCTGTCAGAAACACTTCCAGCCCAAACTGAATCAGTATAACCAACCAGTCTAAATTCTGATCTCTATTATCACAGAGACCAAATTCCAACGTACCCTTAAGGTATTTCATCACATGTTTTGCAACTACAAGGTGAACACCCCTGGGCTCTACCAGATACTGTCTCAAGTTGTTCACAGCAAAACATATATTTGGCCTGGTGTTCGTCAAATACATCAATGATCCAATGATATGTCTATATAGCGTGGCATCAACCAATTCTGACGAAGTATCAACCAGGAGCTTCTTAAGACTAAACTTGACACCCTAGGCTTTAGGTCGATTGTAGGTTGAGGGAATCAAACTAGGCTTAATTTAGGGGTGGATCCTAAGGTCACGAATGATAACACCCCTCTCGTTTTGGGCTCGTGTGTGCCAACCACAGGGAGGCTACCCTAGGGCGTGTTGCTTGATGGATGAAATCTGACCTGCAAAAACACAAATCAGCAAGCACAAAATGGTTTTGGAATGAGGGTTAGATAACCTAACCCATAACTTGCATAAAAGTTGATTTTAGATAAATTTTAGTGGCAAACCCTAAGCAGAGTGAACCAATAGAATGCAAAAAGAAAGAAATCAACAAGAAAAGAACACTCCAATGGTGCCAAATCGACCCCTAGTGAAGGATGAGCTTCAAGTAACCTGCAATTTGTTAGAAATCCAATGCAACAACAAGAATCTAGACCAAAATCAACACATAAGACTCTTTATTCATGTCAAGTCAGAGGAATGACTCCATCACAGAGAAAAGCCATGAACTGTTACAATAATCTCCAAGAATCTGAGAATCTGAAGCTAGAATGAGAGATAGAATAGAATGAGAGAGCAGTAATGCTCCTGCAATAGAGTGATCAAACTGTAAACTGTGGAAGAATGTTGCATATATAGCTGACTGCATGAAGAATTCGCCCTGACGTTTCCAAACTAGGCCAAAACTAGCCAATATCCCTCACCCATGTGTTAATCTGTACATCTTCCATGTGTCAATGCATGAAAACCTGCTAAAATTGGTTGAGTGCACCTTTCCCAAGCAATCTGGCCAAATCTGGGGATTATCTGGAGGAGAATGGAGGTCGAATGGGTCAAAACGGGTTAGGTATGGAGAAGTTGTGGCCAAAAAGGTAAGAGGGTGGCCAAAAAGGTAAGAGGGGCGCACCTCATGGAGAGAAATAGGGTGCATGAGTGATAGAATGGAAGGAAAAGGGAGAAAAGGAAAAAGTGGAAAACTAAAGCAAAAGCTAAAGCAGGAAAAGTGGAAAGCTGGGAAAGAGAAAAAGTGGAAAGCTAAAGCAGGAAAACGGGAAAGCTGGGAAAGGAAAAAGATAAAAGTTAAAGGCTAAAAGCTAAAGCAGAAAGCTAAAGCTAAAGTAGAAAGGAGACAACTCGCCTAGTTTGACTTTTTGACTTGCTTTAGAATGCTTTATGACTTTGTGAAACTTCTTTAT
Organism: Picea engelmannii; assembly: GCA_009831015.1. Taxonomy (NCBI): domain Eukaryota; kingdom Viridiplantae; phylum Streptophyta; class Pinopsida; order Pinales; family Pinaceae; genus Picea; species Picea engelmannii. The sequence goes on along the minus strand of ML857000.1, from coordinate 13,908 downwards.
TTTATCCAGTTTTCATTTAGCAAGTGTTGGGCACCTTAGTGGGCCCAGTTTTAGGAGGAAAAAGGACCCAGATTTAGGCGTGTGGACCCCACATGGGTTGCCACCTGACCATGCCACGTCATCACATGTGCCACCTCATCACCCAAAAAGCAAGTTGTCCAAATACCATCAAATTTATACTCATTGGAAGCAGAATTGAACGAGTAAGAATATGTTGTCAAATAACTGATGTGAGGGGTCAATAATATCCTCATGGACAAGAAGTGTCCCATAATGTTGCAAGTCCCTCATACTCAAACCTAGAACTGAAATCTCATCATGTAATAACTCAAAAATCACTGCAACAAGCTCTGACCTCAACACCTATAAGAAACCATCCTCTAACTGACCAGAACAAAAATCATTGTCCCTGGAAGACCTTTGAATGATGGTCTTCTGCTATCAAGAAGAACCTCTGAATGCCAGCCTGAAAGGATAAACTAGCCCTTTGATCATCCAAATCTCAAGGGTGAGATTTTGGGGTCAACAGAGCTTCAAATTTGTTTCCATGGGTATGTTCATGGCTTTACATTCCAACATATCAAAACCTCTTCAATATTTCAACTGCATACTTCCCTTGGTTAAGGAAGATCTTCTTTGGGCTCTGCCAAACCTCAAGACCTAAGAAATAATGCATTAGGCCTAGGTCTTTCATCTCAAATTCTGCAGCGAGCTTCTTCTTACAATCAGTGATGAGATTTTCTTCATCTGTCAAGAATACATCATATAGTAGCAACATCACTGGCTCATCATTCTTAACCTAGAGGTAAGGGCTAGAATTAGCTTTATTCTTGGTAAAACCCAAGCTCATAAGGAAACTGTCAATTATGCCATATCAATCTCTAGGAGCTTGCTTCAACCAGTACAGAGCCTTCTTCAACCTGCAGACATGAGTCTTTCTATTTTCAACTTCAAACCAAATTTTCACATTACATTGTACCATCCCGATACACTTGCTTCAACTCCAACTTAATATGCACAATCAAGTGGTAGCCCTATGTGCTTTCTGCAAAGCACTATCTGTCTCACTACCTGAGAGTATGTCCTCTACTCTCTCTGCAACTGTTCCTCTGGAACTGGGATTCTGCACCTACCGCTGCTCTGAAGCTGAGAATGGTTGCTCCATTCTCACTCTAACTGCTGAAATATGAGAGTAACTCCTCTACTTCATCACGACAATAACTTCATATTAAACTGAGAGTGGCTCAATAATTGATACTAAAGATAGCTCTTCTCCTTTCATGGAGTTAACTCTATCTGCTATTGTAGTCATGTTTCCATGGCCCGACTAATGTACTGCACCATCTGCATTAAGAATAAAGCCTTGTGTGATGAAGAGGCGATGGAGGAACATGCCCATGAAGAGAAAAAAGAATCTTGATGAAGCGCAACATGATGAGGCATCATTTTCTTTGTTCCTACTTGATGAGGATAAGATCGTTCAAACTTGTCTTTCTCCTGCACATGAAGGTGAAGAAACAATTAGCCTCGATGATACAAATGATCTTCTGCAAGACCTCTCTCACATCGTCGATCTACACATTGATGATTTCATACAGGTTGAGAGACATAGATGGGATGTGAGTTGCTTCAGTATTGATAGAGATCCCATTTATGACATTGAGGGTGGCTCTCAGGCAGAGGGGGTTGAGTTTTCATCATCAGAGGAGTAGTCCTCATACGTATATGATTCAGATGTTTGGCAGCCTGGTGAAGATATGGTTACAGATTTGTTCCTCCCTTTCGAGGATGACTTGTCACATAATACTCAGAGTGATCTTCAGTCATCCTTTGATACATACTCTTTTGAGGATGCAGGTTTGTTTTATGAGGACTTCCAAGCGTTGTGCTCAGATTTTGAGGAATACCAGGATGTGGCCACCTCAGAGCAATCAGAGGTCCATTCTTCAAAGCGGAAGTATTTTTATCTTGGACATTTCCATGGAGATTCACAGGGGAAGAGGCGGTGTTTTTCTACACCTGAGCCTATTCCTTACCACTTACCCTCTTCTCCAAGAGCCCATGCAGTATTCTTTCGATCTCTCATTTCTTCCCAAACCTCGACAAGCAGCGAGTCTTCCTTGGGGATGGGTTTGCTACTAATAACTCCCTTAAAGAGCCATCGTACCATTCTTGACCATACTTACCATTTTCCATCACTATTTCCCCCCATCTCCTTATCTCTTGGGATTTTAGGGTTTATTGACCCAAGAAGGGATTGTCCCTCATTCTATGGGAAGAAGGGGTTGAAGGCCCAGAGGGATTGGTGTTGGGTAAAAGATAAAAGCCTATGTATGAACCTTCTATATGCTTTGCTTAGGGATCACCCAAGAAAGCAATGAAACGCTTATCTTTGAGAAAAGGGGGACCCACAATAAAATATGATAAAGAATGCTTGAAAGGTTAGTTGGAGGATAGGAGGTCTCATCACAAGCCGGCCTATCATGTCCATGAATATCTAGTGGTATGACATTACCATCATCTCGTCACCAAGCCAGGGTAATGGCTCTCAGTTGCATGGCTGAGAGAAAGGTCTCATCACGAGCCAGCCTTCTCATTTCCACTAGGTGTTTGTGGGTGACACTACCATTATCTGGACACCATGTCAGGGTAGTGGCCTTCAACCTTTCCTTAAAATTATGAAAGAATGAAAGAATGGAAAAATAATGGGCTTGGAAAAAGTGAATTGCGGACGAAGGTACTACACACCCTCTACAAAGGCACCCATGAATGAGACACTACGACCTCTTGTATGTCATGAGCCTTATGCCCATTGAGTCATGACCCCAACCACTTCACCCACTTTACATGGCTTAGAGAGGGATCTCTTGGAAACTCTCCTTGACCTAGGGAAAGATCTACCCAATAGGACGCCTCGTCAACCCTCCCATATTCAAGCTTGCCAAGTCGCATAATGTCTTTGAGCAATTAATTGTTCGATTTAGTGATCTTTGATGCACATGCTTAGGTGGCTCATTTATTGATTGGATTCACTTATCATGATGTTATGACTTGAGATCCTTGGAGGGTGTGCTTATTTGTCTTTGTAGGACCTAGTTGGTGGACATTTTGGAAGAACAAGCCTAACTTGGGCTTCCATGGGGCTTGAAGCCCACAGGTGGATGTCAAGGACCCGCATGCCAGAATGAGAAAGATCAAACTTGGAAGGCCTAGAAGATGACTTGGACGATGTAGCCTAGCCCCCACATGGGGGAAGTTTTTCCTAGGAGAGGAAAAACATCACTTCTAGAGGTATGACGTCACCCAGGGGGGTTAGGGCTTGGTGGTGAGGTGACATGCATTGGCACAAGGACGTTTTGAAGGGATCATGAAGGAAGTGGTTTTGATGCTTGATATGTGGCTTTCGGAAGCCTCTCCATTCTCCTCCATCACCAACGACCTCCTTTTAGTGCCAAAACATCCCCTAAAGGGGTGACGTCCATATGAACTAGGGTTTTTCTTTGTGCAAAAGTGAAATTTAAATGAATTGTTTAATATTACTTTGTAAAAGGGGCAAGATTAGAGTTGTTGACCGCTAATCTTGTGTTTTACCCTAAATTATGTGGACAAACTATCTTAGTGACATTTTGTATAAATAAGAGATCATAAGATCTCATTTTAACATAACTCTCCCTCTTGTGAGAAGAATTGGTCTGAAATTTTCGCTACACTTGGAGTATTTTTCCTCTTGTGCCATGGAATAATGCTTTTTGGTTATGGTTTGATGATGATGATGGTGCCCTATCTCTAGAAGGTCATTCTATTGATTTTGTGGAGATTTACTTTGGCATGTAAAAGCTTTTTCTTGAATGGTATGGTTTCTCTACTTTGTTAATATCATGTGTGATTCAAGTAAGTTTGTTTTGACCAAGGCTAGATGGGAGTATAAGGATATACACCCCTATCCTAGTTACCACCACTTTATCAAGCTTTTTTGCAAGGGTTTAGTTGAGGAAGTAAGAGAATTTACACCCCTCATCTTCAAACCCTAGCTAGGTTACTTGCCTTGGGAATTAAGAGGATTTACAACCCCAAGTATTTAGTAACCCTAGCTCTTTCTTCTTGACCCCATTAACCCATAACTAAAGGCACTAGTCTTGCATTGGAGAAATAAATTGTTGCCTTGGTAAACGTGATTCTTTCAAGTTTTAAATCTCTCTCTTTTGGATAATGATCTTGATGCCTTGGGGATTCTTCCTCCCTTAGGGCATCCTCTTTCTCCGACAAAATCGTATTGCTGTACTAACTTGTTTCCTACAGCCATTAGGCTGCAGAAAACTCTAACCCTAACCGCTAATATCTCACAAACTAACCCTAGACTAACCCTCTAACTTAGCTAGTTTAACCTACTAACCTAGGTGCATCTATTGGGCTAGCTTTTGGCACTTTTTGATGGTCAGATTTGTTGTTGTACTTCATTGAATGCTACAGCCATAAGGCTGATATACTGCTGCAGAAATTTACTTTTATGACAGCCATCTTTATTCAGTCTTGAAGTGCTATTTTCGGTCCACATTGGTTACTAGTTTTATTGCTGACATTGCTAACTAGTCTAGACCTTTTACTTGCTGATTTGGATATAATCTATTGCCGATATAATTGCTGCAAAATAGAGACAGCAAGCTTAACTTGTTGATCCACTTGATATGTTCCTTTGCATCTGGCTTTTTCTTGTGTCTCGGGAAGGTACAATCATTGGGCAAAGCAACACATCCTTTGCGGCAGCATTACTTGGTCAGCAAGGCATCTCCCTTTTCCTCTTTTCCACTTAGTGTACCGACTTCTAGGGGCCTCTCCATTACCCTTTCCTTTCTTCTTTCCTTTCCCCTAGGGTCTCTGGGATCGCCTCCCAGGAGTGACCTTAGTCACCACCATCAAGGTGACCTACATCGAGGTGACATTGGGTGTAGTGTCCCATAGTTATAGCACTTCCTTTTGTGGTTGGGTCGAGCTTTTCCCAACCTACAACTTGTGTGATAACACTTTACTATTTTTAGCAGGTTGAGCTCTAGGCCCCGGATCGAGATTCTAAGCGTACAGTATTGACCCTTGAGACATTCTAAATCTGCTAAACCTTTTCCAGGATGACTTATCAGTATTTCTATTTTAAGCAGGTGGACCACCGAGGCTCGCATGTCAATTTTGATTGCATATTTGGAATTCTCACGGAAAATCGAATCCGATGAGTATGATATCATTGACATGCGACGAGATTCAATTTTTAGTAGTATCTGTTTTTAGACATTTGACACATGGTGGTGGTCTCCTAGTCATCCTGGACATATTTGGCAGTTTCCTATTTATTAGGGCTAGACCCCTATTTTTAACAGTTTCTATTTATAGCAAGGGTGGTCGCCTCAAAAGGTGACAAGTAGCAAGGTCAGATTCCAACATTTGGCAATGATGTAATGTGACTTGTGGCAGTTGGGTGGCTTACTTAATGAAGGGGGCACACTTTCCAAGTATTAACGCAATAAATAGGTGAGGTGGACGTGTTGATGAAGTGGCACATCCTCATGGGCGTGTTTGGGCAAATTAAAGCCTAATTTACCTTTCTTTCCCTTCACTCGTCATTACTTCACTTTCCATGTATTAAATTCTTAAATTTCCTTTTATCTTACTCATGTGCATTAACTCCCTATTTCATAGGGCACATTCACTCTATCAGCATGCATTTAGTTCCCCTCCATTATTAACTTTCCCCATGTGCATCCTTCATCTTATTCTTCCCTCCATGCGCTAGTATCTTTTATGAACCCTTGGCACATGTCTCTTCCATTATATCTATCTCTCTTCACTCTCATGTGTGCCTTGCTAACCTCTTTTCCCTCACACATGTGGCGCTCCTCTTATTCATTACTTCACTCTCCTACTCAATGTGCCCCATTTCTCCATCTCTATCTCCTTGTTCCTAGTGCATACTTGTTAGCACACTTTTCCACCCTCCAATTGAGCTGATAAATCTGATATTTCAGCGATGAAAAAGTGGCTAATTAAATGAGTAAAGCCCCAAATTGTCACAAGCTAGACCCCTCTCCATTTCGGCTGGTGCTTTCCAGCCTCATGGGGGAGTCCCTAGGGTGATTGGTTGTTGTCTTAAGGTCTGACTTTCTGCAAAATAAGACAAAAAACAGTGGCTGTAATGTCTTGAAGAGCATGTTAATTCCACCCAAAACGTGGGGAAGAAAGATAGTTTTTAGCTTGGAGGGATCCTGCAGGGTTAGCATAAGGAAGAGAGAAGAAAGAAGGAAGGAAACTACTCAAAAGATCGATTAAAACCTCAATGAATAGTAAAAATCCACTAATCTAATTGTAAAATTTAACAAAGTACCAACAAGAATGAAGGTTTGGAAAACAAACACAAAACTTCTTTATTATTAGGCTTGCAAAAGGGTTGATTGCGCCACAATTGACAAGTCCACAACCGGTACAATGATCACTCTTTCTCAAAGAGAGAGTAGCAAGACTAAAGAGAATGAGAGAGGAGAGAAAGAGATAGTATGTGCTGCTGCAAAATCCGAACAATAACCCATGTAGAACATCTAATATATAGAGTATGAGGCGCAGATCCCAAGGAAGAGAGAGGCTATGGCGCATAGGAGATAGAATAAGGAATCATATGCGCCAAGGTAAGCTTGAGTGAGAGGGAGAGTAAAGTATGAGAGTAATGCAATTGGGAAGACGTGCATGTGGAGAATGCATGCGCTAGGAATACTGTAATAATAAAAGGGAGCATGCACGTGAGGGTAAGGCGAATGGAAAAGCATGCATGCATATGAGTGGGAGAGACACACGCACGTGAGGGAGTTTGGCGTAAGCGAAGGACATGGGAGGATGAGTTGGATAAAAGACAACACATGCAAGGGAGATGCGTGAGGTAGATGACGTAGGGATCGTATAAGGGAAATAACATAGGGAGAGGTGGATGCGTTTTATTAAAAAGGGAATTCGCATGAGGTATTTAAGCCATGCACTTTTTTAATCAAAAGGATGAGCATACTTTAAAAGGGGAGGATTTAAAGGGGGACACTTTAATTAATTGATTAAAAAATTAAAGGGGGTCAGCGTGTTTTAAAGGGGGGACAAACCTTTTTTAAATTAATTAAAAGAAGGGGGGCATACTTTAAGTGAAAAAGGTAAGTATGCATACGTGGGTTAGTGGGTATGTATAAAAGGAAGGGGTTAGGATAAGACAAGGGACTTTAATTAATTAATTAAAAGGGGGAGACACGCTTTAATTAATAAAGGTGGGAAAGGTGTGTGAGGGTAGAGTTAGGATAAAGGTGAGTGAGGTATTAGAGTGGATAGGGGGATAGGTAAAGTAATATGTATAGGATTGGGGTAAGAGACATGGGTAAAGTGATTTTATGGACTTTCAATGCACGGAAAGTGGTACTTATGGCGGGTGACGGTAAATTAATGGTGACTAAGCCTTAATTAGCTCAATCATGCTCAAGTTGACTTGCCACCTCATCCATACGCCCTCCAATATTAATTAACTCATTTAACACTTTTAACTCGGGAAGTGCACCCCCTTGAATTAATGCCACGTCGATGCCACATATCACACTGATACACTACCAAATGTCGAAAGTTGACCCTATCACTTGTCACCTCTGGAGCCGACCATCCCTTCTATAAATAGAAACTGCTAAAAATAGGATCCGACTCCTAAAATTTAGGAAACTATAAAAAACATCCAAGATGACTAGGAGAACACTGCCATGTGTCATACATCTAAAAAATAGACACTGCTAAAAACAGAATGTGCTCGCATGTTAATGATATCATACTCATTGAATTTGATTTTCAGAGAGAATTCCAAACATGCGGCCAGAATTGACATGAGAGCCCTGGTGCTCTATCTGCTAAAAATAGACATATCATGCACGTCACCCGAAACAAGTCCAAAAGACTCAAAATGAGTCAGGGATCAATATTGCACACTCAGAATCTTAACCTAAGGCTTGAAGCTCAACCTGCTAAAAATAGAAAGTTCTCACGTCTCCCGGAAAAATGTCATCGGGCCTAGAATCATGCAAGGATCAACCATGTATGCTCAAAACTAGTCAAAATTGTCAAATGAGTCTCCCAAACCATGTCTCCTAAAAAGTAGGGACACTTGTTGTATGTAAACATCTCTCTCAAATGGATAGGAAACTAAGCTAGATCTAACTCTGAAACAAAAACAACCATGTATCGATCATGTACCTGTCTCTGATGGGAACCATCCTCTGAGTCAACACAAATGCTAAACTCTAAGAGAATCTCAGTATGCCAGCCAAATAGTGAATGTTAGCTCTTAACCCTCAATATTTTCAAGGGTGAAAATCTAGAGGTTAACAATACCTCGTTTACACATCCGTACCATCTCCTTCTCCCTCGCATGCACTTCTATTGTCCCTCTTTCATTCTCCCTTGCGCCCTCCTCCCTGTTATTTAGGGCGTAACTCTCCTTTTACATCCTTCATGCTCCTACCTCTCACTTGTCTACCTCTCCCTCCTACCATGCGCTTAACCTTCCCCTTTTAGCTTCCACACGTGCCATTCTTCACCTCCTATTTCCTCCAATCCTTTTCAAACCAAGAGTTATCTTCCTCCAATGCACCCTCCTCCCTAACAATTAGGGCGCACTCACCTCTTTTCTTCACTTGACTACGCCTATTCTCCTTTCCCAACTCTCCCACGTGTGCACTTGAATCCTTCTATTGGCATGTATAATTCCACGTGTGCACTTGACTCCTTCTATGGGCATGTATCATTCCACTCTCACTTGACCTCTCATGTGCTGACCTTCCATCTTTACCCTCATGTGCGCCTTATTGGTTTCATTGGAAAGTGCGCCCCTCAGTGCCTATATATTGGAGTGAGCTCTCCATTGTTCAGGGTCAGACATTTGCAGCAGCAACATACATATTATCTTTCTCTCTTTCCTCATTCTTCTTCTATAGTCTAGCTACTCTCTCTTTGTGCGAGGATAACCATTGTACCGGTTTTTTGCTTGTCTACTATGGTGCAATCAGCCCTCTAGCAAGCCATTAATAAAGAAGTGTTGTGCTTGTATCGAGCTTTCATTCTTGTCAGTATTGTGTTCTTACTTTTGTGCATTGAATTAGTAGCTCATAGTTGTTTATTGTGATTAGTTCAGATCTTTTAAGTGGTTTTCTATTCCTTTTCTATCCATCTCTCTCACGCTAACACCGCAGGACCCTTCCAAGCAAATTATACTATCTTTCCCTAACGTCTTGGGCAGTTGTTTACATGCTGTCCAAGACAAATTGGTTGTTACTTTTGTGTTTCTTTTTGTAGAAAATCAGATCCAAATCAGCAGCAAGGTACCTAGGGACTCCCCCCTGAGGTTGGCATGCACCATCTCAAACGGAGAGGAGGTTTTCCTGTGACAATTGGGGCATTCTCTCCTTGAACTAGCCACTCTTCCATCATTGATTTACATTTATATAAAATCTGATTGGAGGGTGAAAAAGTGTGCTAACAAGCTTCTCGCATTCAATGTGCTTTAATAAGAAATAAAATTGTACACATAGGATAAGCATTGATAAGAAAAATAGAAGTAATTGACAATGATAAAAAAATACCATGACATATCAGGAATCACACCCTATAGTCATCAATAGGACTAGTGATAACCTCAAGAGCAAAAACTTTCTACCTAGCGTCATTCAAGATTTCCGCCTTAGAAATATAACTCCCAAGCTAGAGCTAAGAATATGTGATGGAAATAGTTTCTCTCTTCATGGTGCAAAACCTTAAGGGATATGTGGAAAGGAATCACTTCATGAATCTCTCACAATAACAATAAGTTCAATCATCTCAATGGATGTCATCAAGTTCAAAGGTGGGCACCACAGAGAGTTCCATTATAAAGTTCGTCAAATACCATCAAAAGTTGGGAGATTTCTACTAGTGGGAAAAATAGATGAACAAAGCTACAAGTAAAAGCAAAGATAGGTTCCTCAAAAGCCTTGGTGTAAAAATGACGAGCAAAAATGAAAATAAAGAACTTAAAAGTTTGAGAGACTCAGTAAACTTTTAAGAAATAAGATTCTAAGTGCCATTGTTGACAATTTACTTGGTCAATGGATCTCTAATTTGGCAATTGTGTGTGAAGATAAGATAAGATAATTTTATTAATGTCCAACAAGTGACCATAAATAGGTCAAAGAAACTGTTAAGTTACATCAAAAACACTACATTGTGGGAGTGCGAGTGCGGCTCATATAAACTCATATCTAACCTCTAAGGTCAAAGACATAGAATCTAAAATCTATCATCTAAGAAATAAAACTATACAAAGGTGTGAATCCCAAAAAAGAGAGGATACCTCTCAAGAACATGAGAGAAATGTGTCGACTAGAGGTGCTTGGAGAATATGCTCCAGGCCTGGAGGAGCCATCACATGCTAAGGAGCAGGAGGGAAAATTGCTAACTTTTGAATCTATACTAACAGTCGATGGATCTCTCTTACCATCCAAGGCTAAAGTGAAGAAAACCCTGATGGAGGACTATCTTGATGAACTGGAAGATCTAGAAGTACTGCAAGATCTGGGTACAACATGTTTCTTGGAAGAGCCCACTTTATGCTGAGATCTGGATGAGTTGAATGGAGGGTGTTTATTGTGAATGGAAGCAATGTCCCAAGCCTAGACCCGACACTATTGCAAAGGTATCGCAAGAGGAGGTCAACGATCTCCTTAACATCTCACAGATTTGGAAATTGAGGTGGAAATGGTCTTTGCCTGCCTCTTGGTGCCTCTATCTATAAGCACCGAGAAGAATGAGTTGATCATCCTGCTAGTGTCCAATGGTGGGGGTGGTCTAAGCATAGATGATCAAAACCCAAAAGCATCCCTCATGTATAAACCATGCACTATTGGTCCAGATATGTATTTATTCATGAGCACCAAAATAATATTGGAGACAAACTAGTATGTAGTCGTAAGAACCAACTAAGCATTAGAAGTGTTGGAATTGGGAAGCACAATTACCTCATCTTGATTGCGATCAAAGTCTAGGCTCTATCAACATTCTATTTGAGACACTTTTCATAAGAATGATTGCAACTCTTATGATATTAACGATATTTTTGCGGCTCTTTGTCCTAAGATTGGGTTGGTAACAATCGTTACTGTGTCCTTTCTTCTAACCATACTTTTGAGTTGGGTCTTCTAACCATACTTTTGAGTTGGGACAAGAGAAACGATGGAAAAAAAGAATTTAGAAAACCAAGAGTAGGATTTCGTCGAACACTATTGTCTTAACTTTGCCTCAATCTTTAGGGTGTACTAGAATGCTTGCTCCAAGGAGGAAAATAAGGTTTATGGTGTGCAAGAAAAGAAAGGTGCAGTTGAACCACAAGGAGAACAAGAACATAATAATGTAAAATATAGGGGCACTAGTTGGACCAATGTATTGAAGAATAAAGGAAAATCATGGAAATATATAAGTACATGAAATTGCAAGGCCAATGTGGGAATTTATAGTGTTAAGATATCAAACATAATGAGAATATTATAAGATCAACTTGGTCTAACATAATATAGTCATGTCTATTGTATGGTTACCTACTAGTACAGGTTATTATTTCGAAGACTTGTTCACTTAGGTTGTCAAGAAAGATTAATACTTCTAGTATCTTATCTTGACTCATCATGATCCCAAGTTAGCATGATAGCTTAACTTGGTGATTCTCTTGAAGATGGGTGCCTTCTTCACCAAGTTTTGACATTTATCCTGTTTTTCGCCAATGACGTGACCCTCTTGACCTCATCCCTAGAGAGCCTACAGAGATAGCTAGATGCTTGGCCTTATTATGTGATCTTTGGTAGTTGACAGACAAACTAGGTAAAACCAAGGTCATGATCTTCAATGAGTAGAAGAAGGTTCTCTCGGAGTATCATTTCCTCTTCAAGAGGGAGGTCATCGATATGACTAGCACCTATACTTGGGGGTACAATTCCTACTTTCTCGTTTCAGTTTGAGGCATGCTCTTCAGCCCCATGTCAACAAGGGCTACAGATCCTTACTCCTCTAGAAACAATGCTTCCATCACCATTCCAGTACATTCCATCCCAGATGTCTCTCATGGACACACTCATCTGGCCTAGAATTCTTTATGATTCGGAGGTTTGGGGGGGCAATTTACTAGAGTCTGATTAGGCCTCAGCCAAGTGAGTGCAAGCCCTTCTCCTTCGACACATTATCAGATGCAAATAGACATTCCCTCAACCCATCATCCTCGCAAAGTTTGGGGATTGACCCCTTTGATTGGAGACTATGTTCAACCTCGTTTCATTTCTACATTGTGTTTGGAGTTTCACCAACTCCACAAAGGGAAAAGGCAAGTGTTTGTACCACGCCTACTATTTATCAGAGTTCATTGCTTTAGCAAGCCCCCAGGCCATGGTCGGTGTTGGCATGTAAGAGTCTCAGATCTTCTAGAGTCTATGGGAAATTCAATGGATCGAGTCTCTCTATTCAAATAATCCCTTGATGCACCAAGTTCCCTCTTACCTCCTGTTGACCGCCTCTCCAACATAGGTGGTCAACTCCATGTGCCATGAAGAGATGCATCATCATATGCTCATTTGTCGAAGAAATTTGGTTCTACAGGGCATGTTTGGCCCTAGCACTTCTTTTTGTAGATGGAATTTCCGCACCCTTGCATGGGTCAATAATGTAATAGGTTTGCATGAGTCATGTCTAGGTCAGTTACCTTGGGATCGGTTCACTGGGAGAGTTCCTTTCACCGAGGGTTTTTTATCCTCGAGTTATCAATTGGGTTTTTGAGCCTTATTGATTTCCCTTGAGTTTTTCCCTCACACTTGCAATAATTCCTCCAAAGTGGTGAACGGCATACTAGTGGGCTTATCTTTTGGTAACTATTGTAGGGAATCATTGTAAATGACCATGCAAGACATCTTAGAAAGTCTCGCGGAATTTCATCGAGTCTAGATTAGTTTTTTTTTAATTAATTAATTTTTAATTAAATTTCCCTAAGTTTGGAGGTTTAATTATTTAATTAATTAATTATTTTTTAGCAAAAATTTTAAAAACTAGGTCCTTGGACTTTTGATAGGGATATTTGTGCTCAAAAGAAATGGAATAGCACCCCCTACATCCATGGAACAAGTTTCAACTCGGTCGGACAACTTTTGCTATGGGTTTGTCCACCTAGAGTGTCAGTCAGTCAAAAACAACAATTTTAATTGCYAAGTCCAAACATAGCAAAAATGTAATTTTTAAAAATGAGTTAAAAGGATGATGTAAAGATGGATAAAGGTGAGAGAGATTTTTCCTAACCTTTTCCAACCCTCACATCACCCCCCACCTAGCCATAAAGAAAAAACGTCACTTTTCCTAGAGTGGTGTGCCTTCCTTCTAGAAAGTCTCCAAAAAGTAAAAAATGATAAAAAAAAATCAATGGGAGACTTATGCTATCCCTTGGCACGCTTTTCCTAGCCTCCCACTACCTCTTTGTTTCATCCCAATGCCTCTCCACTCCCCTTCCCTCATTAATTCCTCTCCTCTCCCCCAAATGGTGTGCCCTCCAAGGAGAGTTACCCCCCCCTCTTGTGGATCTCCTAGGAAAATTCGTTTTTTGATGGTTGGGCTCCTTTTTCTCCCTTGGCACGCATCCCATAAGCCTCAGACTACCTTTTTGTGTGATCCCAACATTTCCCACACCAATCTACACCCTAGATCTATGATCTAAACCCTAGATGGTGTGCCCTAGCCTTGGGATCTCATCTTGTGCTTGGTGGTGGACACTTGGCATTGATCCAAGAGGGGTAGGTTTGCCTCTCCAAGTATAAATAGATCCCTTTCCTCACTCCCAACTCACCATATCTT
>ML856999.1:36859-47065 GCA_009831015.1 Picea engelmannii | reverse complement strand
GCATAGAATAAACAAGAGGTAAATCTGAACATTATAGGCAAAAGAAGCTTATATTATGAAATGCTATGAGAATTTTGGGAGTACAAGCAATGTATAATCCCCGAAGTCCAACCCTTTAGTATATAAAACTGATAGGATTTATAGCCTTTACAAGTAGTTTCAGATCCTCAAAAGATAGATCTGATAGCCTCTTCTCCTATCTCAAATTCAAATTTATGAGGTGGCTGGAAAAGACAAAAATTTCTGGAAATATGCTTCTCAAATATTGACCCATATCTCTCCAACCAAAACCATTGTGTATAAACTAGAAGATTTTTTTGTATATTGGGTTTTTGTGAGAAAAAACCTCTCTCAGTTATTTGATATTTGTTTGCATTTTCCAGGGATTTTCATTTCAAAAACATGTGTCAAACAGGGAAATTCTGAGATCCGAAAATTAGGGCTCATAGATGAATTCGATTCTCCCAATATATGACACCTGTTGGAAAAATGAGAGGGGTTATTTCTCTTTGACATGTTAGAAACAGAAACCTCCTCCCATTTCTCAAAATGATTCTACAGTCACTCAGAATCATCATTTGAAAATGATGACTCGGCGTAGTAAAAACAGACTTTTCTGCACTTCTGGTGGCTAAAATAGCCCCAAATTTTGTGTTTAAGATACCGAAAGCTAGGGCTTTTGATGGCTTAGAATCCCTTTTGGGAAGTCTCTTAGCCACCGAAACCTGAGTTTTGTTTTTTTTGAAATGAAAACCAAATCCAATGTTTTTCAATCTTTATTACAAACATAAGGCTCTCAAAAATGAACCTTAAAAAATTTAGAAATGTATTTTTCAATGACTTCCTATGACCTAAATAAACAAATTTGACCGTGTTATTTGAAGAGATAAAATCTGGCTCCTTATGGGGATGAAAACCTCCTTGTGAGGTTTCCAAGAACCTAGTAATTCCTTTTGTCTTTAGCATTGGGCATGGAGTCATCTGACTTATACAATTGATCTTCTGCAAACCTGTAACTTGCATGTAGCCTTTACCATTGGGCTATGGAGTCGTTTGGTCTTTAGAACTGATCCCCTGCAAACCTATAGTTTGTGTGTAACCTGCCTGTAGTCTTTACAAAAGATATATAGATCCTGGAAAACTGGATCAAATTTACTTAAAATGGAAAGTCAAAAATAGTTCCAAGAGAATAGGAAAATATCATATTTACTAGGTCAAATCCTTATCTCAATTATCTTCATGTCGACCAAAATCTTTGATAGTTGCAATAGATCCTTAGATACTAATAGAGAATCGAAATTGCCACCTTTGCCCAAAATATATTTTTTTGCCAAAATTAGGTAGCAAATTTAATATTTTCCTCTTGTTGGCACCTTTTAAAACTGGAAGAGAAACCCAAAAATGATGCCTTTAATTATTATCTATCATTATGAAACATCCTTGAGGCATCTGGATCAGAAAATCTTGGATCTGTGCAAAAATGGTATCTTTCTTCCATGTTCTGTGCTTTCAGTGGCTAGGAGAGCCAAAATCCATGCCTGTAAGCCATTGAAATCTCCTCTTTTAGTGGCTAATGAATAGTTGAAATGTCTTCTTAAGCCACCGAAAATTCTTCTTTATAACAGTTGATAAAATTTGCAAAAATGCATTTTCTCTTAACTTACTGATCTTTAAGGCTACTCCTTTAAGTCTCCTGCAGTGACCATGCGACCTCTAATAGCTTGCACAACTTGTGTTTTGATGAATAACATACCCTGAAATGATACTACAAGCTAATAGTGATTGGTTACAGTCCAATCAAATAGTCAATGCTTCCTCTATTTTAGATATTCATGCATTAGAAAGTAGATGAACATATTCATATATCACAGTTCTCTGCTTATATCTAGTTTCACCTTTGAACATTTCTGTAATCATACATTCCCTTTCCATCTTTGTGCACGAACTATGGGCTTTACAAACCGTTGAAGATGAAGATTTCTCTTTTAACTATGTTCTATTTACTCATGAAACCAATCAACTAAAAAAAAAAATCTGCTTGCTCATAGGGCGAGCTTATTCTCTCTGCCTACTCCTAGTCTAACCAGATATGCAAATTAATTAAGTGAAGGTTGACTTCCATAGCAGCCATTCAAGCAACTTTAAAACTGAAAGGACCTTGTCTTTGTCACTGATCAATAGATTATTTCTGAAATGTAATAATAGTGATAAGAACTCATTCAAGAAGCCATACTCAGCTAAAAACATGTGCGAGCTAAAGAAATCTAAAATTTTTGGATTCACTAGAAAGTATGATTCCATGAAGGCTGCCACCAGATCTTTGAAAGGAATATCAAAAACATGTTGATCCACAAAAAACTCTTGCTCGGCCATGATTTTTCCTCTACTAGAAGACTGATCACTTTCTGGTTCTCTTGAGATCAACTTGTGATCATCAAAAACTACAATTTCCTCATCAGAATAATGATCATAAGATGATGATGGAGAAATGTTTAAATGACAAGGACTATGATCATTAAGGAACATTTAATTGCCTATGCAATCATTGGTTACCATAGATTCATTTTAATTTACAAACTGATCATAAACTTCAGACTCATACCTGTCTCTGGAGTACTCTGCAAATGTTGAAGAGTTCAGATCCAAATCTAAAATGAGCTCATGTACTTGCTACTGTTCCAGATCTTCTTTACCTTCATTACCTTCCTGTTCAAAATCTGAAGTGTACTGACATTCTTCTTTCTCATGTGCATGTATATTTTCAAAGTCAACCCACTCTTGGATCCTCCTAGAAACACGGGTGTTCTCCTCCACTCCTTGAGCATCTTCAAACATCTGTGTTAAGGATGAGGAATTCCTTTCGAACAAGAGAAGAACTAAATCTAAATCATGAGCCATAACATAGTAAAACATGGAAGCCATCTCAGTGGGCCAGATCTCCAAAGGCATGTCATGATAAATGCAATATAACCTTCTATTGAAGACAGGAAAAGCTTCATCTGGCTCTCTTTTCAAAGCATGAAAATCAACAAAGTAATAATATAATGATTTGTTCTTGCCCCAATACTTCAAGAAAACATTAGAGAATTCAATCCATGAGACAATAGAATCATCTCTCAGAACCTTAAACCATACAACAACGTCTCTGATCAAGGACTTGGAGAAAAATCTCATAATCACATCTTCATGAACAATCTCAAATCGCTCAACAAAATCCTCAAAGTATTCCAAGTGCCTCTTAGCTAAAACTTGTTTCTCTCCAAAAAACTATGGAATATATTCATAACAGTCAAGAGGATAAGGATGAAGGAGATAGGATAGACTCAAAGGTTTGAACATATTCATCCTGATCTTAATTTGAAAAGTAGTGGGCTGATTATGAGAGCTAACATGTTGATGAAAAGGTTCAACAGTAATGCCACAGGGTGCTGAACTATGGACAAGGTTTGAATCAGTTTGGACCTCTGTAAGGTTACATGTTTGATCATATTCAAAGGAGATTTGAATACAATGATCATCTTTATGAATAGGATGAGGTATAGGTATTGAATCAACATCTACAATATAGGTAGTATGAAGATCTTATTCTTCTAAAGACGGATATATACAAGAAGGATGATGATTTTCTGAATATACAAAATAGAAAATAATTCTCTTTACATGCAAAGGGAACATCATGAAAGAGTTGATAAAAAACAACAACAGTTCATGAAGCAGACTAATGAAATGTAATGCAAGAGCATCTTTCCATGCCAGCCAGCCAGCCACGTCAGCGCGCATACATTCAAGGATTAAAGGGAGGCGCCGCCTCATTTGAATATTTGAAACGAATGTAATAAATGTTTTAGGCTAGTGAGCCATGAATGCCATGCCTTTGCGCAGGCTGTAGATAGGATCGACATTTATTGTAGATCGGTTGAGATCTAGTTCTGGATAGCAGACTAGACAACCATTGATTGTAAATTAATAGAGTAGGTGAACCTAGAGGAATGAGCCCTCAGGTAAAATATATATTCAGATCTCATTTTGAGTAGGTAGGAGGAGGTAGAGAGAATGGTTGAGTGGAAGAGCCAAGAGAGAGCTCGAGGAACACCATTGTAAAATATTCTGGCATTTTCCATTAATTAATAAAAACAACAGTTTTTCCTGCACATGTTCTGTGTTGAATGGATGTTTGTGTGTGTGTGTTCATTATATGTTTCATTTGTGTATTTTTATCATGCCATTGCAGGGAGTGCGTTTGATTTCAGGCTTGAGAGGTCTTTGAGGCTTCATGCCATGAGGGTGTGACAGAACGCTGAGGTTCTGAGGGATATGCATAGAGGATGCACTTCTGAACTCGGAGGAGTCAGACAAAGGCGTGTTGAGAGCACAAGCACTGAAGTCATCAACTCAGGAAGAAGATTCCAAGGTTGTTGAATACCTTGGAGGCAAGACTGTGTAGTTGAGACATAGTTGAGGAGACCAGAATTCAGCTGAGGATTCTGAGAAGCTCTGCCTGGAGGCATTGAGTGAAGTGCGTGAGTGCACAGGGAAAGAAGAACTGTTGCATGTTCTGTGGAAAGGATACTCTTCCAGGAGGGCATTGAGGAACTGTGCGTATATAGGCACAGGAGAAGTGAAGAGAACTCTTTGAGTTATGGGCTCAAGAGGGGAATCCGCTGAAGGAATTCTGTCGGGCCACTGAATACCCAGAAAGTCTCAGCGAGGAGGTTGTTTGAGCGAATAGAGAGCCTGGGAGGCCTTTTATTCTCCATCTATGGGAGAAAGAAGAGAAAATCCCCATAGGGGCCTGAGTGATTATATAAGCTCAGGAAGGGAAATGCCTTTACGCGTATCAGCCAGACTCACATTGAGGGTCGAGCGCGAGAAGTGGACGAAAAATCTCTAAAGGAGCCAGAGATTATAAGATCAGGAGGAATAGTTCCTTCGTGATGCAGTAGAGGAGAGCTAGGAAGCAGCTCAAAGAAGGGTCGAATAGGAGACAGACATTGAACCAGAGAATTCCTCAAGGAGGAGGATCGACGGACAGGATTCGCGGAGGAGAATCGTGAGATCCCACTGACCGTCAGATCTGAGAAAAGTTGCGAGGGGTTTAACCCTTAGGCTTAGGAGGAAAGAGAACCAAAGGCCATTGGGGTTCGGTCTTCGGCGTTTGATGAGGCGAGAGTTCATGCTCGTTGAAATCACAAGTAGCGATTTCCCGAATTAATCCGAACCGTTGATTCCACGGAACAGGTGGCGTGAGATCCCGGAAGGTCGGGATTAGGCATTCGGGACTTTCCATTGCAAAGGAATTGGGAACGGTGAAATCGCGATCCCGCGATTCCCGATAGAGTGGAGAGAGGAGGTGATGTGGCGAGGAGATAACGCACATGCACATCGGAGATCGGGGTTCGGGGTTTTTATTTGCACGAGAACGTGCCAACGAGTTTTGCGATATCGTGAAACCCGATTTCCCGATAAGTGAAGGGGAGATCGCAGGAGGAATTACTGTGGGTAGTGAGAACTCCCAAGAGGAGTTGGAAGAGTTCTTTGACTCTTCGGGACTGTGTAAAAGAAGGTCCTGGTGGAAGCGGTTGGACTGTGAGGGTCAAGCGACTTTTGCACCAAGTGGTATCAGAGCAAGAGAGGAAGACGGTTTGCAGGTTTTCATCTATAGACTGCAGGTGAAGAGAGAGGGAAAAAGAGGAAGACAGAGTTGCTGAGGACTCTGTAATAACTGTTTGTAGGTAGGCAACAATCAAGGAATGCAGTCAGCAGGACTGTGAGAAGATGAAGCTGAGCACTCAGGATTATGGGAGTGACAGCAGCAGATCTGTCAGGGAGGCAGATGGAACCAGCAGCGTGGCTTCTGAAGGCCATAAACATGTTGAAAGGAAGAGCTCAAAGCTGATGAGCGGAGCAGAAATGGATAAAGAGCTCGCATACATAAAACGAGAAATGGAAGAGCTCGAAATGAAGATGCGGCAGAATAGAAAGCTAGGATGGGTGAATGAATGGCCCATGAAGGCGCCAAAAGTGAAATGGCCAGTCAGGGAGCTGATAGTCAAAAGACAGCAGAGGTTGTTGAGAAGATGGTTGAGGTATGTTGAAGACCTCAAGATCACAGAAGAAGAAATGATTTGTTACTGTTGGCCAGAGAATGGGAAAAGTCTCGATGATTGGGATGAGAGGAATATGAAATGAGATCGTCTGAGGATCTCATAGACTGCCAGGAGAGAAATAGAAAGTTTCCATATTCCCAGATGTGCAAGGGAACAGAAAATGAATTGGGATCAACTGAGGATCTCAAAGGCTTTCCTGAGGACAGCGAAGGAATTATGCATTTCCAGCTAGGAAATGAAGGGAGATCGCTTCGGGATCTCGAAGACTGCCATGAGGGCAGCGGAAGCATGTTAAACTGCCAGGTGGGCAGAGATGAACAATTGAGACCATCTGCAGGTCTCATGGAGAATTCAATTCAGCAGAGGATGCTGATGAAGATGGGATTGGTCGATCTCATAATATGCCAGGGGAGCGGTGGAAGCATCCCATATTGCCAGGTGGGCAGGGATAAGCAGGTGAAATTGAATCATCCAGGAGAGCTGACAGAGCGGATGAGACTGTCTGATAGTATCATAAATTCAGAGGTGAATTTAGATCAGCAGGTATAGCTGACAGAAGAGGTGAAAGAACATCAGGATGATATCTTGATGATAGAGGGAATTTACATATTCCTGCCATCTTCCCAAGAAGAGGCAGAATTTTATGATGCGGATGCAGCAGAAGAACAGTCACAGCTGAGGATGACTGTCGAGGATGAATTGGAGCAAATTTTGGAGCTGCCCAAGCAGAGGCAGAAGCTAAAGAAGCTACAGTACTGAAGCTGACAGCAAAAGAAGAAAATGAGTGTTCTGAGGAACAGTTCAATAAATTCAGCCAGCAAGCTGAGAGCATTGTAGTGTTGAAGCTAGCAGCAGAGGAAGTCGAGGAACAGACAAATAAAATTATTACTCCATGGGAAATGGAGCTGGAAATGCTGGAGGATTGGTTGAACAATCTGGGCCCAGCAAGAGAACTGACAGAATTTGAGTTTTCAGAAACGAAGATGACTGAACAACAAGTCAGTCAAGGGGAGACTGTAGAACTAAAGTCTGCAGCAGAGTGGCAATTGAAGGCCACATATGAAGATAAAGAAGATAGCATGGGAGATCATAGTAATCTGCCCAATGGCCAAAATTTTTTGCAGTTGAGGAGACTGCAACAACAGAGCCAGCCACTGAAGTAGCTGGACCGAGAGATAGAGGATATCAGCAGGCTGATGTTGGGGTCAGCGCAGACTACCAGCGAGGAGAAGCTGGGCAGAAAGAAAGAAGTAGCAGCAGCAGCGCAGCGGAAGCAACAACAACAGCAGAACGGAGGGGATGAACAGCTCCAAGGATTTGTTTGGGATCCAGGGGGATTACCAAGTAGATGACAGAGGAAGCTCATGAGCAGGAGCTCATGATTTTTGCAGCTGTGGATTATGATGCAGGAGCATCTCTCCATGCCAGCCAGCCAACCACGTCAATGCGCATACATTCAAGGATGAAAGGGAGGCACAACCTCATTTGAATATTTGAAATGAATGTAATAAATGTTTTAGGCTAGTGAGCCATGAATGCCATGCCTTTGCACAGGCTGTAGATAGGATCGGCATTTATTGTAGATCGGCTGAGATCTTGTTCTGGATAGCAGAATAGACAGCCATTGATTGTAAATTAATAGAGTAGTTGAACCTGGAGGAATGAGCCCTCAGGTAAAAGAGATATTCAGATCTCATTTTGAGTAGGTAGGAGGAGGTAGAGAGAATGGTTGAGTGGAAGAGCCGAGAGAGAGCTCGAGGAACACCATTGTAAAATATTTTGGCATTTTCCATTAATTAATAAAAACAACAGTTTTTCCTACACATGTTCTATGTTGAATGGATGTCTGTGTGTGTGTGTTCATTATATGCTGCATTTGTGTATTTTTATCATGCCATTGCAGGGAGTGCGTTTGATTTCAGGCTTGAGAGGTCTTTGAGGCTTCATGTCGTGAGGGTGTGACAGAACGCTGAGGTTCTGAGGGCTGTGCATAGAGGATGCACTTCTGAACTCGGAGGAGTCAGACAAAGGTGTGCTGAGAGCACAAGCACTGAAGTCATCAACTCAGGAAGAAGATTCCAAGGTTGTTGAATACCTTAGAGGCAAGACTGTGTAGTTGAGACACAGTTGAGGAGACCAGAATTCAGCTGAGGATTCTGAGAAGCTCTGCCTGGAGGCATTGAGTGAAGTGCGTGAGTGCACAGGGAAAGAAGAACTGTTGTGTGTTCTATGGAAAGGATACTCCGCCAGGAGGGCATTGAGGAAGTGTGTGCAGATAGGCGCAGGAGAAGTGAAGAGAACTCTTTGAGTTCTGGGCTCAAGAGGGGAATCCGCTGAAGGAGTTCTGTCGGGCCACTGAATACCCAGAAAGTCTCAGTGAGGAGGTTGTTTGAGCGAACAGAGAGCCTGGGAGGCCTTTTATTCTCCATCTGTGGGAGAAAGAAGAGAAAATCCCCTTAGGGGCCTGAGTGATTATATAAGCTCAGGAAGGGCAATTCTTTTACGCGTATCAGCGAGACTCACGTTGAGGGTCGAGCGCGAGAAGTGGACGAAAAATCTCTGAAGGAGCCAGAGCTTATAAGCTCAGGAGGAATAGTTCCTTCATGATGCAGTAGAGGAGAGCCAGGAAGCAGCTCAAAGAAGGGTCGAACAGGAGACAGACATTGACCCAGAGAATTACTCAAGGAGGAGGATCGACGGACAGGATTCACAGAGGAGAATTGCGAGATCCCGCTGACCGTCAGATCTGAGCAAAGTTGCGAGGGGTTTAACCCTTAGGCTCAGGAGGAAAGAGAACCAAAGGCCATCGGGGTTCGACCTTCAGCATTTGATGAGGCGAGAGTCCATGCTTGTTGAAATCGCGAGTAGCGATTTCCCGAATTAATTGGAACCGTTGATTCCACGGAATAGGTGGCGTGAGATCCCGGAAGATCAGGATTCGACATTCGGGACTTTCCATTGCAAAGGAATTGGGAACGACGAAATCACAATCCCGCGATTCCCGATAGAGTGGAGAGAGGAGGTGACGTGGCGAGGAGATAACGTACGTGCACATCGGAGATCGGGGTTCGGGGTTTTGATTTGCACGAGAACGTGCCAACGAGTTTCGCGATATCGCGAAACCCGATTTCCCGATAAGGGAAGGGGAGATCGCAGGAGGAATTACTGTGGGTAGTGAGAACTCCCAAGAGGAGTTGGAAGAGTTCTTTGACTCTTCAGGCCTGTGTAAAAGAAGGTCCTGGTGGAAGCGGTCGGACCGTGAGGGTCAAGCGACTTTTGCACCAAACTGATACCTGGATTTGGAATTCATCCTCTTCATTTTCTGTCACTCAGATCTTCCCCAGTGGAGTCTTTAATCATGGAGTCGCCAAGAATATGATATAGTGAATTCTGTGTCCTCCTTTTGTCTACCATCAAAATTCATATCTATGTCGTTCTTCCTAGGGAATCTTGCTTCATTTCGTTCCTCGGCAATGACGCCAATTTGTTATCACTCCAGGAGCTTTCCCTGACTAAAAAGGGAATGAGCCTGGTAAATTAACTTATTCTCTCAATGTTTACTCAAGTGGTTCAAGTCGGGTGACTGATACAATTTTTACTCAATCAAAACATGCATAGACATAATCATATAGACAAGGATTTTAGTTAACTCTGTTTAGAGGATTTAATAAAGGTGAATATGTGGAGAGATCGTATCTTATCAGCAAAAACATACATAAACAATATACATGATTGGCCAATATAATAAGCAAGGAATACTTGTAAATTTTAGCTTATCAGTGTAATGACAAGATGATAGTTCTCAGACACTAGATAAGCATGAGAAATTAAATAAATCATTCAAATACAAGCATACAATGGACAAGAGGTAAATCTAAACATTATAGGCAAAAGAAGCTTATATTATGAAATTCTATGAGAAGTTTGGGAGTACAAGAAATGTATAATCCCCAAAGTCCAACCCTTTAGTCTATAAAAATGATAGGATTTATAGCCTTTACAAGCAGTTTCAGATCCTCAAAAGATGGATCTGATAACCTCTTCTCCTATCTCAAATTCGAATTTGTGAGGTGGATGGAAAAGACAGAACTTTGTGGAA
>WSFP011396162.1:0-27286 GCA_009831015.1 Picea engelmannii | reverse complement strand
GAATCCATTCACAGAAGAAGAAATTGAACATAAGTGAAGGGATTGTTCACTCCATGAAGATATCACTGGAAGAACTTTACAATGGAACCTCAAAAAAAGTTAATGTGCTCTAAATACAAGAATAAAGGGTCAAATATGGTGCTTCAATAGAATACTACAGGTGTCAAGGATATGCTATAAAAATATGAGCATGTTTCCTTCAAAGAACCTCATGTACCACCCACCTCACACATCTTCTGGAGAAACTTCTCATTAGTTGTCTAATTGGGCATGTTATGAACAAAACCCATGTCGTAGAATTTTAAAATTCATTTCCATCACTCCAAAATCTTTATAAGAAAATCACTATCTGATTTGGACGCCTTTTTAAATTAAAATCAATTAATAAACAAAAAATTCAGAATTTGTGTTAATTAAATGAAGAGGTGCAATGTTTTATTATTAAAAAGATTCATTATTTCAATATCATATACCTCTTGAGGGACTATATAAATAAATAAAAATGTTAAGAAGGAATGTTTCTTTACACTCTACATTAGAAGATTAAAAGAAGGAACAAAGTCCAAGAAAGAAATTGTAACATTTTATGCAGTGAGGGTGGTAGGGAGAAGATTGGGAAGATTGCAGTCCTCTACAGGTTAAAGCCTATTTCACAAGGGAGTTGGTACTTCCTAGAGTTGGTGCTCTGAAGCAAGGGATTTTGTTCTTCCTAGAGTTAGTGCTATGAAACAAGGGATCCGATGCTCTAAAACCAGAGGATTGGTGTCTCCTTGAGTTAGTGCTCCAAAGAAGGGAGATTGGTGTCTCTCACACAATTGTAACTTGTACTTGTTATTGTTATATTTAAATTTTTGTGTCCAATACATTATTGTTGATCAATTGTTATGATTAATTAATTTGTTAGTTAATAATTGTTAAATTTTAAAAAATAATAAAATAAGCAATATTGATTCACCCCCCCTCTCAGTATTGGCCCACAGTTCAACAAAAGGCTCAATGTGCATCAATCTTCCCAAAGTTATACTATTGGATGTGGGTGTCCTTGAAAGCATGCATTCCAACCTATTTGTGCTACCCTTCTTATAATTAATGACTATATGAAATTATTGTAAAAACCCCACCCACTTGTAATGCTTGGTTTGTTGTAGCTTACTTTGGGCCTACAAATACTATAGTGGATGGTGATCTTTGTGGATGATTATCTCATTTCCCATAAGATAAGTATTCCACTTCTTGATAACTTGAACCGAGGTATAGAGTTCCTTGTCACAGGTAGGATATTTGAGAATTTATCCTTGAAATAGTTTAGAATGAAAACACACGAGCCTTCCTCCTTGCATCATAACTGCTCCGATGACATACACACTTACATTTGTCTAAGGATTTTTCAAGTTTAGTAATGGGATACATGGTGCTTGAATGTTATTTCTTTTTATCTCATCAAAATTCTTTTTCTAATTCTCCCCCCACTAAAAACTCTTACCACTCATTGTTATGGTAAGGCGTGTTGTAGCTACCTGTGAAAATGAAGATATGAACTTCTTTAGTTATTTTTCTACCCCAAAAAATCTCCTAAATTTAGTGAATTTTGTAGGAACTGACCATTCCATGATGGCCTCCATTTTTGCGGGATCTATATTGAGTTCAACTCCACTAATAACATACCTCAAATACACCAAATATTATTGATAAAACTCACATTTATTGAGGTTAGCTAGTAGTTGGTGCTTCTTGAGAGTCTCTAACACCTGAATGGGATGTGAGATGTCTTCCTCATAGGTATAAATATAAAAAAAATAAATCATTCAAATAGACTATAAAAAATTAATCTATATATGGGCATAATACATCATTCATCAGTCTCATAAATTTAGTTCTTGCATTAGATAAACCAAATGGTATGACCAACCATTCATATAAACATTTCCTTTTCTTGAAAGCACTCTTCCAAGTGTCTTCTTCCTCAACACGTACCTTGTGGTATCTCGATTTGAGATCTAACTTGGTAAAATATTTTTCCTGTTGCAACTGATATAACAAATCATTGATCCTTAGCAGAGGTTGTCAATTGTTTAGTCCAATCTTGTTCAATTATTTGTAGTCGATACACATTCACCAAGGCACATATTTCTTTTTTTTAAATATGATAGGTGACCCACAAGGTCATGTCCTTAATAAAATCACACCTTGCTCCAACAACTGGTGCAACTGCCTCTTCACTTTATTTTCTTTTAGAACATAATATATATAATTCCCAATATTTGGCAGTAGGGAGTCTGGAAATAACAATGGTTGGTGCTCCACTTCCCTCTTGGGTGGTATCCTTTTAGTCTCTTGTAATACTCCGTTGTATGCCTACATAAGCTCCTCCAAATGATGTTTCTTCTTTTTAGTACACCGCTCCAGGGATGCTTTCACTCTTATCGACTCATACTCAATATGGTTTCGATTAAGAAAAGTAAAACATATTTATTACTGGAACTAATCAACTTCTTGGCTTGGTTGGCACTTACGAGTGAAATATTTTACTTTCATTTATGAGATTTGATTATGTACGACTTCCCATCTTTGATTAGTCGGTACAGGTTGGGTATCCACATGAAAATTTTATCCCTCATATACATGCAAAGGCTTCCAAGCACTACTCCACATATGTCAAGGGGTACTACATCCAATTCCACTTTATCAATAAAATTGGCACTTACAAAAAATTTAATCTTACATTGTTCCATTACCTTGATCTGTACATGATTTTTTACCCTTCCCAAGATATATGGTATAGCATGTTCATGAATATCCAACCCAATCTTTCTTACTAGATCAACTTCTATGAGATTATCCTGTGAATTGGAGTAAAAAAAAAGTGAATATCTTGGTCTTCTTGACCTATATCTTGATGTGGAAGAATTCAATAATATCCTTCTCTTCCTAGTGATGAAGACTACTTAGATTCACCTCCTTCTACACTGATGTACAAATAATAGTCTCATCCACATCAACATTTATTTCAAACTGATTGATGGAATCCATGGCTATAAGATTATTTTTCTTTGCGTCCTTCTTTCAGTTCTTTGGGTTCATCTCTAGATGTAGTTTCCATCACTTTTCCTCAGTCTCTCCATAAACATTGCAATGGTTACAATGGTTGCTAGGATCCTTTCAATGATGTGTAGTGTATTTTGTATTCTTATCATTTCCCCCTTTCCAGTTATTTTCCCCCTCCTTGGAATATTCCTTGTGCTCTTCCTTCTTGAAACCTTTGGATTCCATTTCTCATGGCCTATGTTTTCTAGATAGTGTTCCTATAAACATGACTCTTCCATTTTCATTGGCTTGAAAAGCATCACTTCCTTTCGTATATGACTATGTAGAACCCAAATATGCTTAATTAGTAAACACGGTTTCTTCAGAGAGATAATGAGCATGATGACCATATTTGTGAACTCAGTGGTGTACGCACACACTTCCTATGATGTTTCTTAATGTAATGTTAACAAATCCATTGGCCCTATACATACCCAATCAGATAGAGTTGGGACTCAATTAGGATTTTGAAATCCTCCCACTTAGTTACTATAGGATCACCTTCTAGCCTAAGTGTTCCCATATGGATTTCCCACTAGGTAAAAGCATGGCCCTCTAAATTTAGTTTGGAAACACATATCTTTCGTTCCTCATCTTTGTGGTGAATGTTGAAATAAACTTCTAGTTGTTGAAACCAATGATTTTTTTTTAATGAATCGATCTCACCTTGGTGTGGCTTTGTGTCCACTTTTTATTCTATATTGAATAAATATTATGAAGATTTTATGGTGTTGGAACTCGACTGCTCTTTCTCGTGTTCTTTTTGCAACTCCTTTTCAGGGTGTTCATCATCACTCGGTATCCTGTCTGATCTAATCTCTAATTTTGAGCCTCCAAATGATCTAAAAAGCCTGATATTACTTGATAGATCCTCCACGAGGAGGGACATATTGTGAGATATGTTAGGTAATTTCTCTTTATACCTCACAAGTATTTCCCATATTGGATATTGACGGATTTTATGAACAAACTCGTCTACCATGGCTAGGGCTCTACTCTCTTTTATTCAAATGAAAGTACAAAGAAAGAGGCACTCTTTATGTATTTTCCTTTGACAATGTATCCTATATGGATGGTACATAATATTTCCTCCTCTCTTATGCATTGAAAATAAAACTCCTAGTTGCACTGTTCAACTATAAAACAAATAAAATGCTAAAATATGGAACCCCTTCTCCTCCTAGCAACCCAATATTTAGCATTGCTTAATATCCATCTAGGGGTAGTTTTTTTAATTCCTCAACCCTCAATTATGATAATATTTTGGACCTTATATAATTATTGAATGTCCATACATGGTCATCTCCATCTGTGTGAGTAATAGGCACTGACGTGGCATCATCAACATGGTAGGTCAAATTGTGAGAATCATAAATTTTTCATAAGAGCTCCAATTGATGTGATGTTTGCACCATTGGAAAGGTATCAATGTGTAGAATAACATCAAGGGATCCAAGATAAATATATGAAATTTTTGACCCAAAAAAATGTCATTTGATTCCTCAAAATGGCTCTAGAAGATTACATGCCTCAATTTTCCAAACTAGGACCTATCATTACAATGACCCTACAAGCTTATTCCTCCATTTTTTACCATTATGAAAGCATAGAGATAGATGAAAAATAATATAATAATCCAATATGGGTCATACCTCCCCATGTAGGGAGGTGTTTGGTCCCCAAATATATATTGAATGTGATGATAAAAGTTTTCCTCTACCGTTTCTTTTCCTGAAAGTGCCTCTTTCAACCCAATATGCCAAAGGTCATTTTTCCTTTGTCTTGTAGTTTTGTACTTCTTCTGCAAAATGTTTTCCTCTGCTAACTCTTCCAGAGAATCTGGTGCAAAGTCCTCTATGGAAGGTAGGAGATGTTCCTCTTCTTGATCCAACATTGAAGGCTCATAGAGTTTGATATTCTCCACATTCACTACTAAGTAAATGTGCATGTATGGGGGTATATTAAGTCTCTATGCATTATATCCTACTTTCTCCAATATCTAAAAAGGTTCATACCACAAAGTTGTGATCTTCTTACCAGGACCTTGTAGTCTTTCCTTGTTCATCTTTAACCAAACAATGTCTCCCACTCTTAATGAATTCTTGTTTCTGTTTTGATAATGTGTGGCCTTGTATTTTTCATGTGACTTATTCAACGTCAGTTTTACTTGCAAATGGATTTTGCTAATCCTCTCAATAATTTTTTTTTTCTCTCAATGCATCTCCTATGAGGTCATCCCTCACTCCTCCTTGATGTACATATAAAACATCCAAGGGTGAAGGTGGAAGATACCCGAATAAAGTTTCAAAATATGATGTACCAATAGATGTGTGGACTGCTCTATCATAAGAGTGTTTTATGTAGATCATATTTCCATCCCAAGTCTTTGGATGCTTCTAATTTTAACCCCTCAAAAGATGCACCAAATTCTTGTTGACTACTTCTATCTACCAATCTATTTTTGGATGGAATGTTGTAGATATGTTCAACTTAGTGTCCATCGTCTCCCATAATGTAGTCCAAAATGTACCAAAAAATATGGTATGCTTCTCTATGATGATGCTCCTTTGTATCCCAAAGTGAACCTAGACCTATTCAAAGAACATGTTTGTTTCTTCTTATCCTTTGATGGTCCTTTTATAAGTAATGAGAATGCACATCTAATTGAACCTATCAATTACCATAAATAGAAAGTCATGCCCCTTTATGGTTGTTGGAAAACCTCCCACAAAAATCCATGTAAATGCATTCCCAAGGTCAAGTGGGTACATGTAAAGGGTGGTATAAACATTGCTTCCTATTACTGGGATTGCTAGTACAAAAATGTATACATCCTATAATATACCCTTCTACATCTTCTTGCATTATGGGCCAATACACATACCTTTGTAAATTGGAAATTTTATTCCCAACACCAAAATTTCATGCAACCTTGGAGGTGTGAGCCTCTATTATAATCTGTATTCATTCACCTTTAGGGACACATATCTTGTCAATCTTGTAGAGTAACCCATTTTGGAAATGAGATTCATCCTTTTGGTTATTTTCTTCTATATGAATTGAGCCCTGTAGTTGTTGAAACACCTCCTTGAAGTCTTCATCTTCTTTGTATGCATCATGGGTAAAAGAATCCATGTGCATCAGATTTTCAAAATTTTAATCTTGGATGTGGATGGCCTTGAAATAATATATGAAAAACTCTTTGTTCTTACCTTTTTATACTTAATGACAAGATGCAATTGTTTTAAAAACCCCATCCATAATGTCAAGTTTGTTGTAGCTTACTTTGGGCCTACAAATATTGTAGTGGTGGGTGATTTGTGTGGATGATGGTATCCTTTCCCATTAGATAGTTCTTCCACTTCTGGACATATTGAACTAGGGAATAGTTTTTATTGTCATAGGTAGGGTAGTTGAGAACTTCCCCATGAAATATTTCAGAATTAAAACATGTAGGCCTTCATCCTTGCATCAAAATTTATTCCATGGCATACCCACTTGCATCTATCTCCACTTCAAAAAGATTCTTCAAGTTTGGTAATAAAAGAAGTAGTGCTCGATTGATCTTTCTTTTCAGCTCATAGAAATACTTATGTTGATTCTTCCCCCCACTAAAAACTCTTACCACTCTCTCTTATGGTGTGGAGTGGTGTAGATACCACTGAAAATGAAGCTAAGAACTTATGTAAGTACTGTCTTTCCCCAATAAACTCCTAACTTTAGTGGCATTAGTAGGAACTGGCCATTTCATGATGGCCTCCATATTTTTGGGATCTATATTAAGCTCTACTCCACAAATCACATGCCCCAAATATAGTAAATAATACTAAGAAAACTCACATTTATTGAGGTTATCTAGTAGTTGGTGCTTCCTGAGAGTCTCTAACACATTCATGAGATGTGAGATGTGTTCCTCTCAAGTAGCACTATAAACCAATATATCATCCAAATAGACTATAACAATGAAACTAGACATGGGTGTAATACATCATTCATCAGTCTCATAAATGTAGCATGTGCATTACATAAACCAGATGGCATGACCAACCATTCATACAAACCTTCTCATGTCTTGAAGAAAATCTTCCAGGTGTCTTCTTCCTTGATGTGTACCTAGTGGTATCCCGATTTGAGATATGTAACACCCCCACTATAATCCCCAATTTAAGTAATGCATAATGTAGATATGAATGTGGTTATGGCCAAGCGATGTAATATAAGAAATGTGTTTTATAAACTTTTATAAATAAAATTTGATACCAAATGTTGGGGATATGGACAAAGATGGGAGCTTAGTAATACAAAAGAAAGGGGGAATCCCTAGGGAGTGCCTAAGGGGGGTCCACGGGGAAAATTAATTATGGGTATTAATTCAAACCCATATTTATGAATTTTATCTTCATTTGGGGACAACCTTATATTTTTATGTTTGAGTGTACAAGATCCCAATCATTAAACTTATGTAAGAGGGTGAGTGTAGAAGCCACATCCCATAGTTATTGGAAGCATGGGGATAAGGTACATTCAACATTGGGCAGAGAATTCATTCATTTATCTTGGGAAAAGAGAGGAAATTCATATGGGTAATAACAGACAGCTTTTACACATTCAGTTTTACATTAACAACAAGCATACAATAGGTGAGAAGAGCTTGGGAGATGAAGCAAGAAATATGGGAAAATTATGGAGCATGCTGGAGCATTTTTGAATAATTTTGGAGCTAAAGACTGAAGATCCGGGTGGTCAGGCCT
Organism: Picea engelmannii; assembly: GCA_009831015.1. Taxonomy (NCBI): domain Eukaryota; kingdom Viridiplantae; phylum Streptophyta; class Pinopsida; order Pinales; family Pinaceae; genus Picea; species Picea engelmannii. The sequence goes on along the minus strand of WSFP011396162.1, from coordinate 19,451 downwards.
GAAGAATGAACACATAAGTGAGTTTCACTATAATAGTAAGTGGTTGTTGTTGTTTTTTCTGGTGGTTTTCCTGGAACTAAGTTCCCTTGAGTTCTGAGTAAATATATTCCTAGTTACTTGTCCTAGAGAGACCCTGATAAAGGAATGGGATGCCCGATGGACTGATATCAATGAATACATTTCTTAAGTTGGGCAGGTCAAGAGGAAGAGACCTAGAGGAAATTCAGGAGAGTTGTAAGAGGAAACCAGTGGGTTGTGTGATATTGATTTGAGAGTGGACTATGAGAGGCGCCCTTATTTTGTAGATTCCTAGCACCATATCGAGGGTGAATTGTTGTTGAGAATTAGAAGATCAGGTATATCGTTGGTTGTAATGTCCTTTTGAAGTAGTTGGTTGCACAAACATTTTAAAAAATAAGTGTTTATCTATTTTCTCAGTTACCCCATGAGATTAATTGTTGTGTTTAACTATGTGTATGTGAATGGTTTATTTTCTACTGTGAATGAGTTTAATATCTACATTCATGTCCATTTAGAATTTTGTAGATTCATTTCATTATGGGTATTAGAATCTAGTTAAATATGTGTATAAATTGTAGCTCCGAGCTACAGGAATTAAATAGTAAAAGAAAATTCTGATTTTATGTGTGTTTCAACATAGTAATGTTCCTCGGTTAAGTTGGGGTATTTTACATATTGGTATCAAAGCTTAAGGTTAAACACTGATCTTGTATGGTCCAATGTCTAGAACAAATTGAGCCAATCTATGGTTGCAGATTTCATCCTATGATGAATTTGGGGAAAATGGAGAACCGTAGTGAAATCCCCAATTTATGAGCACATTTCAAGTTTAAGTTCTTCAGAGAAGACAAAGAAGAAAATTTATGGCGTGGAGTTGCAGGTGCAGAATTGATTTTGGTTGGAAGGGTTGAATTACTATGTGTTTCATGGTGGCCATGAAGTTTGGTAACCAATGTCCCATATTAATTCATCCTGGTGGATCAACGATCATGATTCAATTGTAAAGGGTATGAACATGGCATTCTCGATAGGCCTTTGGGAAGAGGGTTTCAGAAATACCTTAGACTTGAGTATGAGTTTAGGTATGAAGGGAGAAGTTCAATGGAAGAATCCCAAAGAAATGAGATCCATTATATTAGTCATATTCTTTCCCAACTATTGGATCCATGGAGAGTGTTTTCAAAAGTTTAGTAGTGATGAAGAGTTCTTGATGAAGTCAGTATGATCAAGTTAAAGGTCAATAAGTTGAGGCATCCTGAGAATATTTGGACCATCAAATGTGAGCAATACCATTCAGTAGATTTCTCAGAAAGGTCCATTCTGAAAGCTAGAGGGTAACTTCACTTTCCGATGAAGTCAGTCTAATCGAGGTAACATGTGTGTAGTTTTGGAACCCAAGGTGATCGTGGTCATCATTTGGCACAATTTTTGACTCTCTGATCTAATGGGTAACCATTTTTTATTAAAAGGGTCAAAGGTGGAAGATATTGATAAGTTAGTTTCCACACAGTGCGCCATGTTAGAGGACATTTCTATAAGGGCGAATGAATCAAAGAATTCCACATGTAAGTTGGGTGTAGGTTTTCATAGAGGATATTTTTTATGATTTTATCCCTGGAGATGTTCCGGGCTATAAATGGAACTATGTCGAGGCACCCCAGGGGCTAAGAACTAGAATGGATATTAAAGCCATGTTGATTTACAACATAAATTATGTAAAATTTATTGAAATTCTCTCTCTCTCTCTCTCTCTCTCTCTCTCTCTCTCTCTCATTTAGAAATCTCAGACCTCAAACATTACCAGAAACAAGATCAAGAAATTCAACTTGAAGAGGAATGTGTCCACAAGTTCTTTACACATTTTGATTTTAGTTTGAAAGGGATGTGAATTCGGAAGAAACAAAAGATAGGTGTGTGAGGAAACTTTAAGGTGAATCTCATAGACTATGGAAAAAATAACATTCTCAACAATTAATAATTCAACTGTTTTTAAAAATATATCATATCGTTAAAAACTGCATCAAGAAGTAAACATATTCATATATCTATATCTATGGAGGAATCCTCTGCACATCATTAAATACAAGAAAAAATGACTTGAAGTTCTCATACATTAAGAGGAAATCACTTCATCTAAACAACACATAGTAACACTGTACATGTTATAAAACTTGTTGCTTGAGATTTTATTAATTGGGATCCAATACAAGAAGCCATGGAATGAGAGTGATGGATTTTACAAGAGCACGTACAAAAAAAAAAGCATAGACTAAATCATAACGTAAGCGATGAATCTCTTGCAGCCCACACCCCTAAAATTGGTCTGTTTCGGAGGGGGTTTTTAATCAAACAACTCAGGTATAAGACACTCTTGAATTCCCCAAAATGTTGACCCTACAAATGAGGCTCCTCTACCAATTTATACCTTCTCTAACTTGAGAGAAAACCGCTTGCTCGGACCAATACTACTTCTTGAAGTTGTGTTCCAACTTGTCATAATCTTGATACCATGTCTGACATTTTAACGACTTTCATATCCTTTATTAATTTATGTTTGTTTTAACAGGGTAAAAATAGAATTTTACCCCCAAATTTGATGTGTTGATCCTTAGTGAAAGGTGTTCCCTTTGTATTCTTGAGCCTTGATATGACTTAGTGAGGCATTCTTCTACGGAGGTGGGACCATTCAACCATGGAATGATTTGGGTTACTAGTTGGTTGAAATGCCTCCCCACACCATCTCCTTATAACTTAGCCTTTGTTGGTGCATAGTATCAATGACCAGATCCTAAAATATCTTGTCTCAATATGCTTCCTCATACCGGTTGATCGATACAACTACACATTAAGGTGGGCTCCGACATTCCCTTATGGCTTCCCAATTGTGCTAATTATATCCAAGAAAGATATTCTTCCTAGAGAAATGAATAAAACATCTCCTCCTCACATCTATAGACAGGATGGTTGATGACCCCTTCCCATGAAATAAGTTCACCCAGGTAGATCATCATCTATTGTATTAGGCACCAAGATAGTTGTATCAATGGAAACTAGATTATTTTTATAGTGGTTTAGTCATGGCCTCCCTGCTATTTCTATAGAAACTTGACACGTTTCTTCTTAAATCATAGAGGAGGTGACATGAATATCCACACATATCCAAATATGTTAAGATCCAAGACATGAGTGAAATAACATGTTGAGGAAAATGATTGATATATTCTGACAATTGCAGAAAAGGGCGTAATGAGGGGTGTGGAATGAAAACATGATGTTGAGTATCCTAGTATATGCCACATCTTTTTCAATGGATTTTTCATGTTGTTAGCATATATTCCCACTCTCCTAACAAGTTTTCCCTCATTCCTTTATCTCCATACATGTGTATTTTTCCTCATGGTTTAGAGACTTTGCAATTTGCAAAAAAACATGTGTGAAATTAGAAATGACATCATCTTGATATAAACATGCAGATGTGGACATGTGGAAACTTATGATTGATCCATGCATGTTTTGAAGTGTCTTCACAGGCTCGAAGGATGTATGATAGAATCTATAATGGGGACCGATATTAATAATGGGATCCCTTACCACATACGACATTATCTGACAAGATTTAGGGGCACGTGCCAGTCTTCTTGAAGAATTTCTTGGCTTTCTATTTGTCTATGAGGACTACCATGTCGACTCCAGGTGGCACTGAATGAGTGGTCCCATGGTCAATGAGTTGACTAGCATATAATATTGATGGGATGGGAATACCACTTTCACGACCCTAAGGGACTGGTTTCCTTTTCCATGTTTTACCGTGTGACACCTCTTATCATTTGAAAGATAGCTTTCTGAAACCTTTTTTGTGTCCCGAGCCACATTAAATTTCGTATGCTTTTCCGATGCGACTTGCACTATTTATCGTTGATCAATATCTCTTGCAATTGTTGGATGATCATGCCCGAGAATTGAGAATGTGTCTCAGGCCCTTAGGGCTTGATTTTGCATTGTACATTTTTGGGTGGCTGACCATATGCTCTACTTATTTGGTGTGAAAAAATTTTCATCTCCCTCTCTTCAACTCTTTCTTTTGAATTTTGGCCCCCTTAATATCGATTGTGGTGCGTGCTAATGATTGGAGCAAAACTATTACTAACATCGGCTCTAGTGGGGACAACATACCCCTTTGGTTTGCTAAGAATTGTAGACCAGGTACCTTCTCTTGTTGGTTTATGGATTCTGCATCAAAACGAATTAGTCTATGCGCACCTGAAAAACTTATTTGAGTGGTGAAACAAAATTGCTTAATGAATTAAAATATTTTTTTTTAATTCTTACTTGTTTGAAATATGGTGAATGAAGTAAAATTAAAAACACATAATAGGAATGGAAACATATTTATTTATGTATATAGTGATGAAGCTGGCAACATTCAATAGTGGAAGAAATGTTTGAGGAACTTCCTATTGACGGGAGCTCCAAATGCTTCTCCATCTAGCTATGCAAGACTGTAGATTTTGTTATCTTGGACTGCAATGACCTGGAAAGTTCTAAGCCAGAGGTTGTCAAATTTTATGTGTTTTCCCATTGCTTCTCTTTTGGAATCCCACTTTAAAAACATATCTCTTGTCATAACGCTTCTTTCTTTGGATCTCTTGTCAAATATTTCTTTCATTATAGCTTGATGAGCATGAGATCTAAGTTGTAGTTGGTCCCTCACATGTTGGACTTCAATAAGTTGGTTTATTCTCCTTTGCATATCCTATTATTCTGCATATTCATCTTGCAACCATTTCATCACTAGAAGACTGAGTTGTATAGGAAATATATCTTCAATCCCATAGACCAGTTGAAATGGAGATGTACCAAGAGACCTCTTGGTGCTTACCCGATCCGTCTGTAATGCATATTTTAGGTGGGAATCCCAAGCTTTTTTGTTTTGATACAACACTTTCTTGATAATATTTATGATATTCTTGTTTGAAGACTCATCCAAACTATTCCCTTGTGGGTTATAGGTAGTGGAATTTCCCAACTGTATGTTGTACCTTTGACAAAAGTGTAAGAATTTGGCATATTTGAAAGCCTAGGCATTATCATCTATAATGTTCATGGGGAATCCTTAATTATAATATTCATGGGGCATTATCAGTATTTTCCCTGGTGGGGATTGCCTGTACCCACTTGGTAATGTAATATATGGTTTTCAATATCCATTTATGTTTCCCACTTGAATTTGGGTGGAATTCACCAATTAAATCTAGACCCCATTGTTGGGAAGGTGATTCTACATGAACGGGTCTAAGGGGGAGAGGTTGAAATGTTTTCTTTCCTACAAACATCTAACATTCTACACATGCCCTAACCATAATTTTTAAAAAATAAAATAATAAGGGCCAATAGTAACTATCCCTGGGGATTTTGTATGCAATGGCTCTCTAAGCATTATCACCTCCACATATCTCTTTATGAAATCTAGTGATGATCTCCTCAGTCTCCTCTGTAAGACATTTCAGTAGTATTCCTACTGGATCCTTCCAAAACAAATTTCCTCCTACAATGCAATACTTCACATATTTGAGTTTGATGGATCTAGCCTTGGATTTATCCCATAAAGGTGAGTAGTTCAAGTGTTGAAGGTAAAAAAACATGTCTTTGTACCAACTAGATTTGGACAACTTGAGGCTAACCTTAGAAATTGGATTTTGTGCTTCATCTTCTTCTTTCCTAGTACCCATGAGGTTTTTTGTCATAAGATTCAAATCAATAGGTTGATAATTGGATTCAACCATAATTTTAGCCATCCCTTGGCCTTTTACCATCTTAGTGGGTTTTATTTCTAAATCATACTCCTACATCTTGTCGATCCATTTTCCTCTTCTTCCCTTACTATCAGGTTGTGTGAGAATATCTTTAATAAAATTGTTAGGTACAAAAGTAATTTTTTTGGAGTGAAAGATATAGTCTCTAAAGGATTTGAATGATTTAATCAGGGCATATTCTTATTTCTCCAACTTACTATATCTTAATTCGACATCCCTCAAAGCTCTGCTAAAGAATTCTATAGATTGCTCCTGACTTTCCTTATTTTTTGCAGCAAAACAACAACCATGGTATGTTTGGAAGCAAATGAAAACATGAAAAAGTCCTTATCAAAATTCAGGATGTCTAAGACTGGTTTTTTTCCCAAGGATTCTTTGATTGTCTAAAAGGATTCCCTGGTTTCATGGATCCACTTTATTTCATGATTCTTCTTTATCATGTTAGTGGTGTGTCTGACTATCTCAACAATGTTGGGCATAAATCATTTTAGAAAATTGTTTTTTCTCGAGAAATCTTGCACCTCCTTTATATTTCAGGGTATAGAAATGTTGGCATGTTTACAGGAGGAGTGTGCTTGTCATTGATGTCAAGAAAAAAAGGTGGATCAGAAGGAAGCATAATCTTAGGAGGAGGAGCGCATAGTATGAAGAGATCAAAGCTTAGAAGAGATAGTGCTTTTCACTTTCCAGAAGTGCAGTTGAGGTCCAAGAAAAGGACACATAGGAGGAGCAAAGATTGATACCTTTGAACACTTAGAAAAACCTTCTAAGTCAGAGAGATTAGAAAGCTTAGGAGGAAGAACGACAGTGTCCATTGGATCACTAATCCTGAATACCTGATGACCATTACATCAGCATCGAGTGACCAGAGGAAGCACAAAGGAGAAGTATAGATCTAATCCATTTGATCTGAGCACCGAGGATCAACAGTCATTGGATCCAAAAGTAAACGCAAGAATGTTAATCCTTTGATGAGCGTAGGAGAGAGGACTTGTCAAAGTCCTAAAGTCCCGAAGTAAGTAGGGACCATCCATCGTCAAGACTGACATGTGGCACACGATACTCAACTTCGGAGAAAATCACTTTGAGGATTTTCATTTTGAGACTTGAAAAACCCAAAGTCCCGAGAGCTGGAGTAAATGAAAATCATCAAATTAGTTTGAAGTGGAAGGACAGGATAAGCTAGAAAAGCAGCATCACAGAAAGATTGAGCCATCTATCTGAGAACATGGTCGATAAACAATGTTTATTTTGGGTCTAAAAGTTGTGAGGAGGTTATTGTTCGGGGACTCTCACTTCAGAAGAAATGGCGACTTGAAAATTTGAAATACTCGAAGCCTAGAAGGTCAAAGTTCTGAAGTGAATGAGGATCCATGTCAGCAAGACTACGTCAGCAAGGACACATGGCACAATGAGACAATGACAAGTGTCAAGTTGATTCGACATTAAAGGTATGTGAAAATCACAAATCCGAGTGACACGTGGCCTCTACTAGGCTCATGACACGTCATCAAGTGATCACTTCGGATGCATTCTCAACTTTTGATATAGTATAGTGAAAGGAGAGTGTAAGTGGAAGTGTTAATCGACAGGAAGCGGTTTCCACTGCCTATGAATTATTTAGTAGGTGACGACTCCGGAGGAGAATGAAGCAGCGATCAGCTTAAAGTCCCGAAGTTCTGAAGTCACTTATGATCATTGATCATGCAGGAGGGTACATGTCAAGAGATCGTGAAATCTGGGCAAAACTACTTCGGGAAAACACGAATGAGAAAGGTTTGAGATTGTCGAAGGCCGAAGTCCCAGAGCTGAGGATAGTTGTTGGATTAAAGAGGAACACGCCTCATTGGATCGTGGACTCCAAGTGAAATGATTCAAGGGCAAGCGAAGTTTGAGAATCGAATCTCCCAAATACCAAAAGGAGAAATCAATCTCGTCCATTGGTTTGGAGGGCCACATGTTACCTGATCGTTCAGACTAAGGATCGTGCATGGACAAAGGAAAGAAGGCAAGAAAGGAATATAGATTGGAGTCGTTGATCGAAGGAGCACCATCAAGATCATGAGATCGATGATCCCATCACATTACGGGGCGAGAACATGGTCATTTCTTAATTTTTCATGAGAGGGCCGCAATCGAAACCACATTTTTGGAGAAAGGACACATGGAGGCTCGTAGTGAATTACGGGGCAAAAATAATTTTGGTCTAAACCATCTTTGGACGCGCCCACAATCACATGGCCACATGAGCTCATTTCCCAAGTATATATCGAGGGAGGAGCTAGAACATTGCTAGGATCCACTTCAGAGTTCGGGTGATCAGGAGTTAGGAGAGTTAGGGTGACTCATGACAGATGACCCGAAACTTAAAGTCCCAAAGTGATTGGCCCCTGGTCACCACCGATGGTCATGTGAAAGGAAGGGGCTCAGAAAGAAAATATAGTTCCCACTGTGAATTTTTCTTAGGAAGAGAAAAGGTGCTGAGGGGATGAGCGTGCGAAGGTTCTCTTTGTAAGTGTTAAGATAGACTGATTGTAACTACAGAAAATGACTGATTGCATCTGTGAGAGAATTCAAAGAATATCAGGTTGCTCGCCAGAGGAGATGAATTGTCTTCAGGTAACTGCCAGTGGAATGAAGACTCATCATAGAGATAATTGATAGATGGAAAAGTGTCAAAGTCTATAATTGCAACAAAGAGGATAAGCTCGACTGTGACAGAGAAGATGAATAGTTTCACTACCAGAGAAGGAAAAGAATCTCAGGATAAGGCACCGATGAAAAATAGACTCAACATAACTGCCAAAGAAGATTATGAGTTGCATGGATGATCTGGCAAAGGACTTGGCACGATAAGTATACGCAAAATAGAGAAGAGATGGTTGCTTATGTTGAAGTTTATTCATGCAGATAGAAGCATGTTGTGTGCAGTAGCTGAAATGCATAGAAAGAGGCATAGGGCATAGACTGGAAATAATACACTGAGAAGAAAGAGTAGAAGAAAGGCATAGAACATAAATGCATATCTGAGAGAGGAAGAGAAAGACGAGGTGCGCATGTAGAGACAGAGCACTATAGCAGAAAAGTGATGAGACTGGTAATCCCTTTGAAAAACATTGTATCACTATAATAAGGTTCATTAATGAAGTTTTTATAATCGGGGTGGAAGGGAGGTGCCAGGGAGGACTGTTGTCCTCAGAGTTTCAAGTGGGTTCTTGAACATAGGAAGTTGTAGCTTCCATCTAGTTGCAGCCAGAAAAACCAGGGTGGTAGGGTGGTGCAAGGGAGAGCTATTATTCTCTGTTATACATGTTGGTGCCTACATGACTGGAAGTTGGTGCTTCCATCCGGTTGGTGTTGGAACACTCAGGGAGTTGGTGCTTCCTTCTAGTGGGTACTAGAGAAAATAGAGAGTTGTTGCTCTTAGAAAGTTGTTTCTTGTAAAACAAAGGTTGTAGCCTCAAGAGGAGTTGGAGCTCATAATAATGATAATGTACAGAAAATAAAGATTACTTATCATATCAAGAAGAAGAGGTTTTATCCTTTATCGGTTTCCTTAGGAAATGTCTGTCTCTGTATATTTCATGTGTGTGATTGATGTTGAATTTTCTATTGCTTATTTCCATGCATTATTGTGGTCGCCATTGAGTGTTCTGTAAATATTTTAAAATAGGCATCATTGTTTAAGCACAATAACAACTGATTCACCCCCTGCTCTCAGTTGTACAACAATAAATATGCTTTATTTCTTCTACTCTCTTTGGATCTATCTTCAACCCCTCTTTAGACACTAAATGGGCCAAACATTTTCCTTTAGTCGTGGAAAAGTATATTTCTTCAGATTCAAGTATAAGCCAAACCTTCTTCATTTCACAAAAGTATTATTTAAGTGATGAACATGTTCCTCATCTATCTTGGAGAAAATAATTGTGTCATCTAGATATACGACAATGAATCTATCATTTTCTCCCATGAAGGAAATATCCATCGCCCATTGAAATGTAGCTCTTACATTTATCAAGCCAAAGGGAATTTATCATACCTGAAAGTTCCCCATGGGGTAGTGAAGGTTGTCTTTTCCCTATCACCGGGATGCAATTTATGAAGTATATGGTCCATTTTGGGTAAAGAATAGTTATCTTTTAGTGAGAATTTATTTTAGTTTCTGAAATCCACGCATAATGTTATCTCTCCATTCTTCTTCCTAACTGGGACCAAATTAGCTACCCATTCAGAGTACCTAAGAGGGATGGTGATCTGAGCATCAAGTAAATTCCTCACCTCTTTCTCAATGGTTTTTAGAAACAAGGTGTTGACTTGTCTTAACTTCTTCCTAAAATGATTAGTTCTAGGCTTGAGTGGTATCTTGTGTTGTATAATGTTGGTATCATATATATTTAGGTTTTCATATTTCCAAGCAAAGATGTTGACATAATCCTTGAATAACTACAAGTATGTATCCTTCTACTTGGGGGATATTTCTTTGGACATATTTTTGAATTTTGGTTTCTACTCCGTCCCAATGTTGCATTCTTTAATGTTATCATTTTTTGGCATGACTGTAGGTTTTATGGGCAAATCATTTCTATAAAAAAAATGCTCTAGGGGGACTAGTCATTTAGAGATAAAATTATTCTTCAGTTGGAGGAATTTGTCACAATCCATGTATTCATTGAACTCAGATGTCATTTGCATCTCAGTTTGAGCCACAATTTACCCTTTTTATTCATCATTTAAATCTACATATATGTTGGAAAATTCATTTATTATTTCCAAGAATATTTTGATCTGTTGATCATATTCAAAGACTTGTCAATACTTTATATTATTGGGTATGGAAGGTATATACCTCATCTCAATCTCATATCTCATTTGAGTATTGGAAGAGGCCTTGAAATTACTGGCTACTACTGCTAAGGAATTTTATTATTGGTTAAATTCTCTTGAGAGAGCAGTAGTATTAAAACATTTGTAGAAATTATGAATTAAATACCATACATAATTTATGTAGGCTCTCATCCTAGGGTGTTTATTTTTATATCCACCTATGATTTGTTGAACCATGAGTTTAGAATCCCCAAAGGCTACCAATTCAGTAATTTGCATCTTCCATGTTTCTTCCAAACCTAGAATCAAGGCTTCATGTTTAGCTACATTATTAATAGCTTCAAATTCCAACTTGTTGGATAAATGGATTTTTTCATTTTTAAGATAAATAAGAAGTACTCCAGCTCCAACTGCCTCCTTTGAATATGCTACATCGAAGTACATTTTTCTATATACCCTGTGTCTCTTGGGCAGGGCTCGAAACAAGACTTATCAGAGCCAAGGATTCTTTATACTCTTCATCTACTGAGAGGATGCAACAACCTAGGTCTTCATCAACAACATATATGGGGTGATTTATATAATATTTTTTGTCACTGAATACATAGGAACACTTTATTTCTCTATGTAATCTTATGTTTTATCCTCCAAATACTGGTACAATGGCATAGGTCATATCCATCTGCATCGTACCCTGCAACTTTCTAGCCCATTTTCTGGATAACAGCATCCCATAGTTCACAGGTACATCAACTACCACCAAAATCGATCATAATTCTCTTAATAGGAAGATGAGAAAAAGTAACTGCCATATCTTTAATTAGTCCATAACACTTCACTTTAATGGCATCAAAATAGTAGAGATCATGGTAAGACCTGTTTATTTCTAACCCCAATTTCTCCATTATCACTTTTGACATGAGGTTACAAGATGCATCATAGTCGAGCATATAATTGTGTAGCATATTATCATGAATATTTAGGGTCACATAGAAAGGTGAAACTAACTCCTCTTTATTATCTATATTATAAAAAAATACTATAGTAGGGGATTCATCTTGTAGATTCACAGTGTCAGGTGGACTGGCTGAGATTTTCCCTTCTATAATTTTTTCATATGGTTGTGGTATGCAGGATGTTTATCCAATTTAGCCAATGGAACTAGGATCTTGATTTTGGAAAGTTCTTTCTCAAAATTGAAGGATGAAACGGATTCCTCAAGCTCCATCACTTCTTTTTCTTCTTTTGAAGTTTCACCAACTTCTTTAACCTTGATAGTATTTTTTAGTTTTTTGACTTTATCCATAGAAAGACTTGGGTTAGACTTTTTGGGTTTAGGATGACTATCCTGGTTAACAACCTTCTTCCTAGTCCTAAGATCATACTTCCTGTGCATTTTTTCCTATAATGCATCAAAAAACATTCTATACTGAGTAGAGAATAATGCTTCTTCAATGGATTCAATTTTTAGGGTTTCTTTCTTGACGCTAAGAGAGTCTTCTTAATCATTCTAACTTAGGTGCATATCATTATTTTCCTCCTGCAACATGTCTATATCTTATTGATTATCAATGTATACTTCATTTGTTTCTTGCTCCACTAGGTTATTCTGATCATTAGTATGAACAAGAGTATGAATGAGTTGCTCATCATTTCTTTTTTCTCTCCTCATGAGTTGAGGATTAAAAGGCATCCTAAACTAGTTAGGGTTCCTCACCCCTCCATCTTGACATAACTTGTTAGAATTACCATTCTCCATTTCAAATATATACATATTGTTTGTCATATTTCTTATATCTCTAGACACTTCATCCATTCAAGCTTCATGAGCATATTTGGATGGGTTCAAAGGGTCACAATATTCTTTGATATTTTTCTTGTCTACTTGATCAAACATTTGTTTTCTTTTTCCTAATGCAATCACATTTATCTCTATGTCTATTGCATCATCTTGCTTTATCAACACGCTGAGAGCTCTCCTTTCTCTTAATTCCATGGAAAAATATACATCAAAGTCCTTGGCATATGTGACCATGGTTTATTTCTGCAAAGCCTTTATTTCTATTGGGATCTTGTTGTAAAGCTTGTTAAACCTCCTATTAAAGTAAACAATAGAATAATTTTATTTCTTCTTAAGGGATCTGAATTCATTCAAGTAGTATAGGTTGTCCCTCGTATCCCCCCATTGTTTCATAAATGCATATTCGAAGGCCTACAAACTATCGGAAGAGGAAGTGGGGTGTTCCTTGAACCATTTGTGCACATCACCCTCTAGGGTTTGAACAAGAAAACTCATGAATACATTGTCATGCTCCAAAAACATGTTACTAGTGAAGTATTGGAAGGTGGTTGTGTGTTCTTCAGTAGAAAGAGACAACTCACCATTGTATTTGGGTAAAAAATTTAGGTAATTTTTAGGTAGGTCATGGAAGTGAGAAGGTAGATTTAGAGGGATGAATTAGGCCATGACCCAAGCATTTAAACATGGTGGGGGAGGTTGATTTCCCCCAGTTATTCTTCCTCTTATATTTTCCATAAGGTTCTATAAGATAATGTTATGGGCCTCGATAGATAAAGGGATAATCGGGTTTTTTCAAAAAGGGTTTAAAGGAGAATCTCACCTCCTAACGAAATCCTAAAGGAGAATCTCCCAAATAAGGGTTACCTGGAGGAGAATATATTTGACACTCTTTGAGGTTTCTCCAGGTGATGATATTCTTAGGATTTGAGTATATTAGAGTATGCACATGATATACATTTCTTATGATATGTATTCTATTAGATATCATATCTTCTTCTTATAGAGTTTACAGGTGAAAATAAATTAACATCCAGGTGTCTAGAACTTGTTCACCTTTGAGTACCAAATTCACAATGTCGTATCCCTAGTGAAAAATACCTTCAGATTCCATTCCCCAACAAAGACACCATTTCGGATGTTATCCCAGAACAAATCTTAAATCCATGTTGATTTACAACCTAAATTATGCAAAACTTATTGAAATTCTCTCTCTCTCTCTCATGCAGAACTCGTGGCCCTCAAACATTACTAGAAACGAGGTCAATACATTCACCTGAAGAGGCATGTATCTAGGATTGCTTTAGACGGTTTGATTTTATTTTGAAAGGGGGGGAGATTTGAAAGAAACATAAGATAGGCATGTGAGACAAATTTAAGGTGAATCTCACATCCTATGGACCGAATAACGTGTTGAGAAATTAAGAATTCAAAAATTCTTACAAATATATCAAATGATTGAAAGATGCATCAAACAATAAACATTTTCATATATCTAAATATATGGAGGAACCATATACACATCATTGAATACATGAAAAAATGACTTGAAGTGGCCATACATTCAGAGCAAATCACTTCTACATCATAATCTAAACAACACGAAGTCACACTAGTACATGTTATAAAACTTGTTTCTCAAGATTTTATTAATGGGGATCTGATACAACAATCCATGGAATTAGAGGGATGGTGTTTACAAGAGAACATTAAAAAAAAGAAGCATAGACTAAATCATAATGCAGGGGATGAATCTCTTGTAGCCTATGGCCCAAACATTGGTATGTGTCTGAGGTTTTTTTATTATCAGATAGCTCATGTATAAGACACTATTTAATTCCCCAAAATGTCGAACCTACAAATGAGATTCCTATGTCAATTTATAGTTTCTCTGACTTGAGAGAAAGTCGCTTTATGGGACCAATATTGCTTCTTGAATTTTTGTTCAATCTTGTCAGAATCTTGATACCGTGTGTAACATTTAACAAATTTCATCTCCTTTACTGATTTATATTTATTTTAATAGGGTAAAAATAGACTTTTATCCCCAAATATGATGCATTAAATCTTATTGAGAGGTGTTCCCTTTGTCTTCTTCAGCCTTGAGATGGGTCTTTTTTATTGGATTAGTGAGGTCTTCTTCTACGTAGGTGGGACCATTAAACCATGGAATGATTTGGGTTACTGGTTGGTTGAAAGGCCTCCCCAAAACATCTTCTTAGACCTCAACCTTTGTTGGTGCATAGTATCAATGACCGGAGCCTGAAATCTCATGTCTCGAGTTGCTACCTCAGACCGGTCAATTGATACAATTACACATTAGGGTGGGCACCTGCATGCCCTTCTGGATTTCTAGTTGTGCTAATGATACCTGAGAAGGAAATTATTCCCATAAAAATGAATATAAAAACTCTTCCCCACATCTTTATCCAAGATGGTTGATGACCGCTTCCCATGAAAGACGCTCACCTAGGTGGATCATCATCTGTTGGATTAGGCATCAAGATAGTTTTAGCAATGTAAACTAGATTATTTGAAGAGTGATTTAGTCACATCCTCCCTACGCTTTCTATATAAACTTTGCATGTGTCTTGTGAAACAATAGAGTCGGTGACATGACTAGATACATGCCTAGCCCAATTTGTTAAGATCAAAGACATGAGTGAAATATCATGTCGAGGAAAATGATTGATATATTCTGACAGTTTCAGGAAAGGGCATAATGAGGGGTGTGGGATTAAAAATGTGTTGTTGAGTATCATTTTATATGTCATGTCCTTTCCAATAGATTTTTCATGATGTTAGCAGATTTTCCCACTCTCTTGACAAGTTTTACCTCACGCCTCTCTCTCCATATGTGTTTCTTTTCTCCATGGTTTAGAGCCTTTGAAATTTGAAAAAAAAATGCAAAATTTTTTAAATGACATCATGTTGACATCAACATACAGACATGGACATGTGGCAGCTTGAGATTGTTCCATGCAGGTGTTGAAGTGTCCTCACGGGCTTGGTGGATGCATGAGAGATTTTATCATGGTGACAAAGAGTAATAATGGGATCCCTTACCAAAGACGTCATTCTCTGACAATATTTAAGGACACATGGTGATCTTCTTGAAGTATTTCTCATCTTTCCAGCTGTCCAGGCAAACTATCGTGTCGACTCTAGGTGGCACTGAATGAGTGGTCCCACAGTCGATGAGTTGACTATTGTATAATATTGATGGAATGGGAATACCATCGTCATGACCATAAGGGATTGGTTTTATTTTCCACGTTTACCATGCGACGCCTCTTATCATTTGACACATAGCTTCCTAAAACCTGTGTCATGCCCTGAGGCCACGTTAACTTCCATATTCTTTTTTGATGCGATGTGTGCTATCTATCATTGATTAGGATCTCTTGAAACCATTGTTTTATCAAGCCTTCCTTCTCCCCTACACTTTCTTTTCGTTCCTTGGTTATATGACTTGGTTCCATTCAATCTGAGGCTTAAAATTATTTTGAGTGATACAAGTGCCTTCCAGGCTCCTGATAAGAACTCAAACATTGAGAATGAGTCTAAGACCCTTAGGGATTGATTTTTCATTGTACATTTCTTGGTGTCCAACCATATGCTCTGCCTCTTTGGTGGATTTTTTAGCTTCATCTATTGATCTCTTTCTTTTGAATTTTAACCCCCTTAATCTCGATCGTGGTGTGCACTAACGACTAGAACAAAACCAATACGAACATCGACTCCAGTGGGGAAAACATACCCCTATGGTCTACTGAGAAATGTAAACCAAGTGCCTTATCTTGCTGGGTTATGGATTCTGCCTCAAAACAAATTATTCTTTGTGCTCCTGAAAAAACAATTCGAGAGGTGAAACAAAATTTCTCAACAACTTAAATTCTGAAAGTATGATTCTTACTTGTTTAAAATATGGTGAATGAAGTAAAATAAAAAACATATAACAGGAACATAATGGAAAAATATTTATTTATGTATAGAGTGATGAAGTTCATAGAATTCAGTACTACAGAAAATGTTCGACAAACTTACCATTGACGAGCTCAAAATGCTTCTCCATCTAGCTGTGCCAGATCATATGTGTTGTTAGCTTGGACTGCAATGACTTGGAAAGGTTCAAGCCAAATGTTGTCGATTTTTTTGTGTTTTCCCTTTGCTTATCTTATGGAATCCCACTTTAAAACTAAATCTATTGTCATATAGATTCTTTCTTTGGATATCTTGTGAAGGATTTATTTCATTGTAGCTTGATGAGCCTAGGATCTAAGTTGTACTTGGTCCTTCACCTGTTGTACTTCAATTAGTTGGTTAATTCTCCTATGCACATCATCTGACTATGCATCTTCATATGGTAACAATTCCATCACTGGAATACTGATTTGTATAGAAAATATAGCTTGAATCCCATATACCATTTGAAATGGAGATGTACCAAGAGACCTCTTGGTGCTTACCAAATTTTCCGATACTCCATATTTTAGGTGGGAATCTGAATCCTTTTTGTTTTGAGACAAAATGTTTTTGATAATATTTATGATATTGGTTTTGAGAGACTCAGCCAAACCATTCCCTTGTGGGTAATAAGCAGTGGAATGTCCAAGGTCTATGTTGTACCTTTAAAAAAATTGTAACAATTTGGCAGATTCAAAATCCTGGGGATTATCAATTATAATCTTCCTGGGGCATCCAAACCTTGATAAGATGTTCTCCTTTGTGAATTTAATGATGACCAAATCATTAGTTTCCCTGGTGGGGATTTCTTGCACCCACTTGTTAAAGTAGTTTATGGCTGTCAGGATCCATTTATGTTGCCCACTTGAATTTGGGTGGGTTTCACCAATGAAATATAGACACCATTGATGGAAATATTATTCTACATGAATGGTTCTAAGGGGAAGAGGTTGCAATTGTTGCTTTCTAGCTGCAAACATCTGACATTCTACACAATCCATAACCATAATTTTTGCATCATAAAATAATGAGGGCCAATAGTAACTAGCCCTGAGGATTTTTTATGTAGTGGTTCTCCAAGCATGATGACCTCCACATATCCCTTTATGAAATTCAATGATTATCTCCTCAGTCTCTTCCTCTATAAGATAGTTTAGTAGAATTCCTACTTGATCCTTCCAAAACAATTTTTTTCCTACAATGCAATACTTCACATCTTTGATATTGATGGATCTAGTCTTGGCTTTATCCCATAAAGGTGAGCAATTCAAGTGTTGAAGGTAAAACATTATGTCTTTGTACCATCCTAATTTGGAGAACGTGAAGCTAACCTTAGAAATTGGATCTTTTGCTTCATCTTCTTCTTTCCTAACTTCCTTGAGCTTTGTTGTCATAAGATTGAAATCAATAGCTTGATAATTGGATTCAACCATAAGTTTATCCAACCCTTGTCCTTTTACTAGCTTAGTGGGTTTTATCTCTAAATCATACTTTTGCATCTTGGTGATACATTTTCCTCTTCTACCCTCGCTATCAAGTTGTGTGATAATATCTTTAATAGAACTGTTAGGTACATAAGAAATTATTTTTGAGTGCAAGATATAGTCTCTAAATGATTTCAATGATTTAATTAGAGCATACTCTTATTTCTCTAACATACTATATCTTAATTATTCATCCCTCAAAGCTCTGCTAAAGAAGGCTATAGGTTTCTCCTGAATTTTGTTATTTTTCTGCAGAAAAAGATAGCTATGGTATGGTTAGAAGCAAAAGAAAACAAGAAAATGTCCTTATCATAATTCAGGTTGACTAAGAATGGTGATTTTCCCACGGATTCTTTGATTGTCTAAAAGGATTCTCTGGCTTCATGGGTCCACTTTATTTCTCGATTCTTATTTAACATGTTATTGATGTGTCTGACTATCTCAACGATGTTGGGGATGAATATTCTCAAAAATTTGATTCTTCCCAGGAAAGCTTGCACCTCCTTTCTATTTCTTGGTATAGAAATATATTTTATTTCTTCCCTCTATGGATCTATCTTCACCTCCTCTTTAGAAATTATATGTCCCAAAAGGTTTCCTTCAGTCATGGAAAAGTAATATTTCTTTGGATTCAAGGATAAGCCAAACCTTCTACATTTCACAAAAGTCTCCTTTAAGTGTTGAACATGATCGTCATCTGTCTTGGAGAAAACAATCATGTTATCTAGATATACGATAATGAATCTATCCTTCCTGCCCATGAAGGCAATATCCATGGCTCGCTAAAATTTATCTCCTACATTGATCAAACCAAAGAGAATTTTATCATACATGAATTTCCCCATGGGGTGGTGATGGTTATCTTTTCCCTGACATTGGGATGCATTACTACTTGATTATATCGTGAGAAATTGTCCATCATGGAAATTATATTTTCTCCCACTACTTTCTGAAGTATATGGTCCATTGTGGGTAAAGTATAATTATCTTTTAGTGAGAATTTACACATAACCTTATCTTTATGGTTATTCTCCCTTTCTGAAGGTTATGCTCCTACTATGCATAACCTTATCTCTCCATTCTTCTTCCTAACCAGGACCAGAATATCTACCCATTCATAGTACCTAAGAGGGATGATGATTTGAGCATTGAGTAACTTGCTAACCTCTTTATCAATGGTTGGTAGCAACAAGGGGTTGACGTGTCATAACTTATTCCTAAAAGGCTTAGTGCTAGGCTTGAGTGGTATCTTGTGTTGTATAATGTTGGTATCATATGTCTTTAGGTTTTCATATTTCCAAGCAAAGATGTCTACATACTCCTTGAAGAGAAGTAGGTATGCAGCCTTGTGCTTGGGGGATATTTATTTGGACATATTTATGAATTTAGGTTCCCTCTCCATCCCAATGTTGCATTATTTAGCATTATCATTTTTGGGCATGGCTGTAGGTTTTATGGGTACATCATTTCTTTCAAAAATATTCTCTAGGGGGACTAGTACTTTAGGGATAAAATAATTCTTCAGTTGGAGGACTTTGTGAC
>WSFP011396161.1:0-27287 GCA_009831015.1 Picea engelmannii | reverse complement strand
AGTAGGAGGGGAAACAATATAAGTTCCAAGGCATCACCACCAGTTCCCCAGAGATCATTAGTTCCCATCGCATGGAAAAGATGCTCAAAAAAGGTCATTATGGAATTATTTCCCAACTCCATGCCATACAAGCAACTGAGACACCCTCTGTTCCACAGGACCTCCAATCCATCCTCTCTAAACATCAAATGATTTTTTCCACTCCCCAGGGACTCTCTCCTTCCCGTGGTTTTCATGATCATTCCATTCCCCTTGTCCTAGAAATCCTTCCTCCCAATATCCGTCCCTATCATCACCCCTTTTCCCAAAAAAATGAAATTGAGAAAATGGTTCAAGAACTGCTCAACACATGTGTTATCCGCTATAGTACGAGCCTCTACTCTTCTCATGTGGTCATGGTCCTTAAGAAAGAAGGTTCTGGGCGCATGTATCCTGACTTTCGCACCCTCAACAAACTCACCATTAAAGACAACTTTCCCATTCCTGTCATTGATGACCTCTTGGATGAATTGAGTGGCGCCCAGTTCTTTACTAAACTTGATCTTCGTTCTGGATACCACCGGATCCGTATGAAAGAGAAAGACATTCGTAAGACTACCTTTAGAACTCATGAGGGCCACTATGAGTTTTTGAGCATGCCCTTTGGCTCATGTAATGCTCCCTCCACCTTCCAAAGCCTCATGAATCATGTCTTCCATCCTTGTCTCTGTCATTTTGTATTATTTTTCTTTGATGATATCCTCATCTATAGCAAAACCTGGACAAACCATCTTGCTCATGTGGATCGAGTTCTCCATTTACTCTCTCAACACCAACTTTTCCTGAAACAATATAAATGTGGTTTTGGCACCTCAAAATTCGAGTACTTGGGTCATCTTGTTGGCAAGACCGACGTCGGGGTGGATCCTAAAAAGATTGAAGCTATGGAAGATTGGCCTCACCCAAAGACTCTCAAAATCTTGCATGGATTTATGGGCTTAACGGGTTATTATCACAAGTTTGTTAAGAATTATGAAAAGATTGCGACACCTCTCACTCCACTCCTTAAAAAGAATTCTTTCACTTGGACTCCAAAAACTGCTCAGGCTTTTCAAACCTTGAAGTTGGCCATGTGCACCACTCCAGTCCTAGCCCTTCCTAATTTCACAAATACCTTTGTGCTAGAAAGTGATGCTTCAGGGAAAGGAATTGGCGCTCTCCTTATGCAAGATGGTCGACCTTTGGCCTTTAGCAACAAACAACTGCCTGAGCAAAATTTTGGCAAATCAATCTAAGAAAAGGAAATGTTGGATATTCTGGATGTCGTTGATATTTGACACCCTTATCTATTGGGGCAACGCTTCCAAATTAAGACAGATCATCAAAGCCTCAAGTATTTTATGGAACAACACATTTCCTCCCCAGAGCAACAAAAAAGGGTGACTAAGCTCTTTGGATATGATTATGAGATCATTTACAAGAAAGGAAAATACAATGTGGTTGCTGATGCACTTTCCAAAAAATATGAAGATGAAGGGTCCCTTTTTTATCTCTCCTTCATTGTACCAGATTGGCTCCAAGTTGTTCATCAGGAATGGCTACACGATCCCAAAATTTTGCATTTGATACAACAATTGAAGTCTAATTCTCTAGTTTCCCCAGGGTACTCTTGGCTCCATGATGAGAATTGATACAAAGGCTGTTTGTATTTAATTAAACAGTCAAACCTTAAATCCATGGTACTTTCTGAGCTTCATGCTACACCCACAGTTGGGCACTCCGGGTTTACCAAAACCTATGACAGGGTCAAACTTTCATTTTTCAGGGATGGTATGAAACAAGACGTTCGTAATTTTGTAGTTGAATGTGATGTGTGTCAACGCAACAAGGGAGAAATAGTCAAATCTCCTGGCACACTACAACTGCTTTTGATTCCACCTGCTATTTGGCGGGATATATCTATGGATTTTATTGCAGATGTACCTAGATCTTGAAATAAATCAGTCTTCATGGTGGTAGGTTATCATCTTTCCAAGTATGCTCATTTATGTTCTCTTCAACACCCATTTATAGCATCCACTGTGGCTCAAATTTTCATGGATAAGGTCTTCAAGCTTCATAGCGTGCCGCATTCTATTGTTTCTGATCGCGACCCAACTTTCAACAACAATTTTTGGAAAGAATTGTTCAAGATACAAGGCACCCAATTGCATCTCAACACAACTTATCATCCCCAGACTGATGGTCAAACTGAAGTTGTCAACAAGTGTTTGGAAACATATTTGAGGTGTTTTGCATCGAAAAGGAAAAATTAGTGGGCTCACTGGTTACCACTAGCTTAATGGTGGTACAACACTTGTACCATATAGCTACCCACATGAATCCTTTTGAAGTGGTATATGGAAAAAAGCCACCTTCAGTTCTTTCATATTTTCCAAGTGTCTCGAAGGTCCAGGCGGTTGACCAAACACTTACAGTTCGAGAGGCTATTCTCTGTACCCTTAAAGAGAATTTGTTCATGGCCCAGAATCCCATGAAGCAACAAGTAGATCAAGGTCGCTTTGAATGTCAATTTGCAGAAGGGGATCAGGTGTTTCTTCGACTACAACCTTATAATCAAAATTCCCTTAAGGCTGACCATTGTCAGAAACTGGCGCCCAAATTTTATGGTCCTTATACTGTTCTCAAGAGTGTGGGATATGTGGCTTATCAGTTAGCCATTCCCATTCATTCTAAGCTCCATCTTGTTTTTCATGTTTCCTGCTTAAAGAAGGTGATTGGAACTAAGTGCCAAACTCAAACCAACCTTCCTAAGTTGGACGAAGAAGGCTCCATTTTGCTATAACCACAAGTAGTTTTGGACCAACATGAGCATCGTCTGCATCAATGAACCATCAAGGAAGTGTTAGTTCAGTGGAAAGATACAACTCCAACATATGCCACTTGGGAACCATCTACCATTCTGCAACAATTTCCACATCTTAATCCTTGAGGACAAGGCTGTTTTTAAGGGGGAGGACATGTTAGGGACCTAACCCATCATGTAGGTAGAATAATATATTTCGATGTAATAAAGGTCAATATAAATATTTCCTAGCAATAAGGAAGAATAAGTCCAATGTAAGAAGACCTAATAGAAGCTTTCACTTCTAGAAGGATCTTCCTCTAGATGGTTCTTGTGATAGACATATTCAGTATAAATAACAATCGAGGGTATGGGAACTTTTGTCTTGGATATTATTGTAATAGAGCTCTACTTTGCTGGAGGTTGCCCCCTGGAAGAGGCAAGTGAACATTGCTCTCAATAATCAAAGTGGTCTTTCTGGTATTATTCTGGTATCATTTTGGTATTATTGTGGTGTTGTTATGGTTATATTGTTGTTCATCTGCCATTTCTAGCTATTTATTTTTGTTCTGCATACTTTTTTATATCTGGAATATTACAGTAACTCATCCTCATATTACATTTTTGGGATCTACGAGCATGCTATGATCCATGCTTAAATTTGGTGTGCATTGTATACAAGTAGGTTTATCATATTGTCAATTGGGTTTAGCCCAAGCGGTTGTGAGAAAGGAATTTTATCCTTCCCACCCAAATTCAATTCTCACAAGTGACATGTTGAGTTCTTAAGGAGTATATTGTTTTAATTATTTGAGCCCTATGTTAACAAATCCTTGAGCTTTCGTGGAGTCTGGTTTACACTAAGTACCATCCTTGGAATGAGGGAAAGTGCCCCATAGGTTTCCTCCAATATTTATTTCATAAAAAAAGTAGGTTTATCATGTTATTGTATGCATTGGGTTCATAACATCATCCTAGCTACAATGACCATCTCAACAACCTTAGTTTGGGCGAGATCACTAAATCTCCCCATCCACTTTTGGGATAAGGGAATGTTATAGGCAATTGGAAATTGCTTGGGAAAT
Organism: Picea engelmannii; assembly: GCA_009831015.1. Classification (NCBI taxonomy): domain Eukaryota; kingdom Viridiplantae; phylum Streptophyta; class Pinopsida; order Pinales; family Pinaceae; genus Picea; species Picea engelmannii. The sequence continues at coordinate 23,378 of WSFP011396161.1, read as the reverse complement.
TGTCTTAAGATCATCTTAAGCTAGAGGATTCAAGAAATTTTTACCAATGGAAAAATTTATATAAAACATGACATGAGTAAAGTTACATTTGATAAGGTCATTATAAAGTATAATAATTCTTGATATGCCTAGGAATTGGATTATGAGAATTTGGATTTTATGTGTAGAGTTTATCTAGAGATAGGCCATCTAAATGAAGCTTACCTAATGGCAAAAATTTCGTCATCCAAGAAAGAAAAAATTGCAAACCTAGTGGATGGAAGTATTTGATGACAAAACGAAATCAAAATAAAGTAAAGGTATTCAATCCTATAGCTATGGTAAAATAACATATCACACCTTTGTTGGGGTGTGTTATTGAAATGGATATTGACGTTACTAAGGATTCCCTACCTAAATATCCTTCTAGGGGAATGGTGATAAGTCATGAATTAGATAATTAAAATCATGAAAGGAAATCAACCCCTTTTCCCAATTCACACAATGCAATGCAATTAACATTGTTGACATCTCCATCGATCTCAAATCAATAAAAAAACTAGATAAAAATAAGAAGGAATAGAGGGGGGAAAGGTTAGCCTTCTAGCTTGTAGGATTCCCAACGAAGAAATTTAGAAGAAAGTGGACCATTCATCAATATGTTAATGCATCCATGCCATAATACATCCTTGATTGAGAAAAGTTTGTATTAGATTTTTAGACTTAGAAAACGGGTTAAAAATTGAATACCTACCCTGGATATGACAATTTAGGGGGTTGAAAATTGAATATTAGATCCCAAAAAAGGGTGCTCATGATTCTAAATTTCTATGTTGGTTACACAATAATTTGATCGTGCATATGATTGATAGGAGAAACAACTTTAAGCTCATTCATGAAAAAGGATTAGAATAACCAATCATTTAAATTCAAGGAAACAAATTTATGGTTGGACTATTATCTTAGCAATATAAGTAACAATATTGAAAATAAAAAACAACCCTAAGGGCTAGAAAAATTGGTAGATGCTCCTATGTGGAGTTCGTTGTTAGGGTCCTACCCTAACCCCCTTACTTAGATACTTTATTAATGTATGAGTCCACCTCCCTTGAATAAGGTCCATTAAATAGTTAGTTAATAGTCACTCTCTGTAATAAAGGGTCCCTTTTAGTAATAAGGCCCAAATTAGTTGGTTGACCGTCATTATCAGGGGCCCATAGGTAGCTAGAATTATATATGGATATATATATACATTGAGTAGAATTTTATGTATTGTTTGGTCAAGAATTGTTATTATGTTTGGAGCATTTCTCTTGGAGGTTGCCCCATTGAACATCCAAGTGAACATAGCTCTCTATTTTTGCTTAGCAAATAGATATTTCATGGGGTTTATCTCTCTTTTCTCTTGTGTTCTTAGTTTTTTCACTATATTTTATGTGAATTCTATGAATTTTTCGGGTTAAGTACACTACAAGTGGAATCATATCTCTATCTTGAGCATGAAGTAGGAGAATTTGTGGGCACAAAGTGGGAATGTTTTTATTTCTCTTTGTTGATTTTTGAAGGAAAAAAAATGACAACATGCAGGTCTAATTTCGAAATTTTTTGTGGAGAATTTGGAAAATCCATCATGATAACTTAGTTCCTCTAAAAACAATACCCAATTTCAAAAAACAAATCGTGCAAAATGGAGTTCGAAAAGTGGAGATATCATTGATTTAAAACCGACAATTTGTTTTGGGAAGGCCACAAATTTTTTAGATTGGATATCTTTTCATGGAGTGCACATATTTTAGTCAAACCAATGCTAATATTTAGAAAAGGTATGGAATTTCATAACTTGGGTCATAATATCCAGTCTGAGAGGTATAGTAGAAGTTGTGAACGTTTTACATTTTCAGCCTCAAATCCTACCTTGTACAAGTTATTTTCTAGTGATCTTTAGAGATTTTTCTTGGGTTAGAGAGCTCATAAATTTTTTATTTTTTTTAGATATGTGTTTCAATGCCTTTAAATGAAAAAAATGATTTATCATTCAGTAGGTAAAATTGTGGTAGGATAAGAATACATGCAGGAAATACAAGTGGAATCACATTGTTGGAAACCGTTGGAACCCATGTTGGTACCTCTTCGAGTAGTACCACATCAGACGATACCTGTACATATAATCTCACTTCCACGTACCCTCAAGTATATAGGAAATCCCATAGGTATACCTAAAACCAACTTTAGATAAACTAATTTGTCATCTTGTTTCTATAGTACATTGAGAACAACACTCGGGGAGATCACTTTCTAGTACCTGGGTAGTCGAGTAGTATGGATAAGGGCACAATTGAGCCTCCTTAGTTAGTGCCTTGAGATATTGGGTCGAACACTATTGTTGGACCCCACATGTATATCATAGAGCTATAGAATTTGACACTTCCTTGTCCCCAAGACTCAGTAACCTATTTCAGTGAGCTCACTTATGAAGGGTACCTATAAACCACCTCATACTTCTCTAGACAACATGAACACCTACTCTACTACAAGCAAGTTAGAGTATGTGGAAGAGTAGCCTAAGAAAATTTAGGATGAAATAACTGGGTTCAATGAGACATTGGATAAGAAGTTGGATGAGAATTTCAAAAACTTCTAAAAGATGTTTACTGAGAAGTTGACGGATATGAAAACTCTGGGAATACCAAAAGAAAACCATTGGACTACACAACACATTGAACCACACCAGGAATAAACTTCTCACTCAAGACTATTTAACCACGCATAATCCTGGTCGGGTCTACACAACAATAGATCAATGGATAATAACATATGGCACCATTCTTATAGGGTGGAGCTGAACAAGTTTGATGGTTCTGACCCATTTAGATGGGTCACCTAGATGGAACATTAATTCTCCCTCTAAGGCATTACTGATGACATGATGAAACTTAGGGTGGGGGTCTTGTATCTAGATTTGGAATGATGGTAATGGTGGGGATGAAATAAAAAATCATATTCATTCTATATCAATTAGAGTTAGTTTGTTAAAGTTATCTATGCACATTTCAAGAAACATACTCACTATTTGGGGCAACTTACCAAGTTACGCTAAACAAGCTAACTCATAGACTTTGAGAAATACTTTGAGCAATTAGCTATCTTTACATATAACTTAACAAATTCTTTCTATAAATAATGTTTCATTAGTGGCCTCAAGGAGGATAATTGAGCATAAGTTAGAATTCAATGTCCTACTACATGGTTGGAAGCGAGGCAAAGGGCCCTAGAAGTAGAGACGATGATTAATGCACCAAAAAAAAAATAACCTTCATTCCCCACACTTATCCTACCCAAGTTAATTCCCCAAGAATAACTCCTACTCATCCCTTGAAAGTACAAAGGTTATCTCCAGTGGAAATGGTAGATTTCCAAATAAAAGGACTCTTTTATAATCGTGATGAAAAATATGCTCTAGATCATCAGTGTAAAGAACATAAATTATTCCAAATTGATATGACCACTTAGGCATTTATTGAAGACATAAGTATCGAAGAGATTCTAGATTTATAAGTTGAAGACACCAACACTCAAGCTTAGGTAGATATCGAACTTCCATTCTCTCATGAAGAACCACATATCTCCCTATATGCATTATTAGGCATCTCAACTCCACAAACATTGAAACTCATGGGTTACATAAAGCATCAAAAAGTCATAGTCCCAGTTGATAGTGTTAGTACTCACAATTTCATTCACAAGAGAGTGGCAGGAGAAGCCCATTGTTTTGTACACCTAGTGCACACCTTTTAAATCATGATCACGAATGGAGGTATGATGAAATGTGGGGGAAGATGTGAAAATGTTAGACTCTGGATGGGAGACTATCATATCAAAACCCATCTATTTTCCATTGATATGGGTGGGTGTGATATAATATTAGGGGGGGAATTGTTATGCACATTGGGACCAATCACCATGGATCTAAAATAACTCTTTCACTAAAGAGGGTCATGTACACACCCTTCGAGGGATTCAAGTAGGCTCTCCTGAAATAGTTAACACTCGTCATATGGAGAAGTTATTAAACAAGGGTTGCTTTGGCATTATTTCCCAATTTAATGCCATACAGGTTATGGACAAACCAACACAAGAAATCCACCCAGACTTGTAGCTAGTCCTTGACAAACATCATCAGGTCTTTGATATACCAAAAGGTTTACCCCCTTCTTGAGGATACCATGACCATGGAATTCCCCTAATTCCAGGAATTCAACCACCAAATGTATGTCCTTGTTGCCACCCTTTTGTAAAAAATAATGAAATAAAAAAGATTATTCACAAGTTGTTGGAGGTGGGGGTCATATGTCTCATTACAAACCCTTACTCATCAATAGTAGTCATGGTATTAAAGAAGGAAGGAAATTGGTGCATGTGTCCTAATTTTTGAGCTCTCAATCAATTGACAATCAAGGACAAATTCCCCATCCCCATTATTGATGATCTCCTTGATGAAATTCATGGAGAAAGTTTTTCACTAAGATTGATCTACGTTTAGGATAGCACCAAATCAGGATGAAAGAGGTAGACATCCCAAAGAGAGCCTTCAGAACACACAAAGGTCATTATGAGTTTCTAGTGACACCTTTCATCCTTTGTAATACTCCATACACTTTTCAAATTCTAATGAACAAGATTTTCAAACCCTTCCTACACAATTTTATGCTAGTATTATTTGATGATATCTTGATCTACAATAAAGCATGGGAATCACACATAGAGCATGGTTATAAGTCCATGAAACTCTTGAGAGACAACCAATTATTTTTGAAGTTCTCCAAATGTGTTTTTAGGGATCCCAAGGTTGAATATTTGGGTCACATTGAAAGTTAGGAGGGAGTATGAGTTAATCCCAAGAAAATGGTGGCTATGCAAGATTGACCCCATACCAAAACACTTAAGAGATTGAGGGAATTATTAGGACTTACAAGATACTACAAGAAATTTGAGAAAAAATATGGCAAAATTGTAACTCCGCTAACTTTATTCCTTAAAATGAATGCATTTGTTTGGAGTGAGATAGAAACATAAAACTTCATTGCTTTAAAGGATGCGATGTGCACTACTTCTGTATTAGAAGTACTTGACTTTAATAATACTTTTGTCTTAGAATGTGATGCTTCAGGGAGAGGTATTGGAGAAGTATTAATGCAATAAGAATGCCCCTTAGCATTATGATTTAGATTGGATCGTCATATATTTTGTCATCTATATTAGTACTTTATGAGTGGAAAAATTGGAGGAATTGGCTTGCTAGGCCATTTTAGTGGTAGGTCCCAATTTTGAAAATTGGGGTATGGAACCTTCTTGATCCATTTGAGAAATTAAATGACATTTTTTTGGGTTACAACATTTGGAATTTACATGCACACCCTCTATAGTGATGTACACACCAAGACCTTTCCAACTTTGAAAAAATCACCTCAATCGGTGTTTGTATGTGAAAGTTATGCCTCCTGCAAGTTGACTTACCTTGTTGACCACCATGGTACTATTGGATGCCACATCAACCCACATTACTCACACATATGTGGCTATCCATGTGTGGACTTTCAATAATATTCTAGAAGGTCCAATCCTGATCACTAATTGAGGGTTGAGGAAGTCAAAACCCTAACCCTAGATGACTATCGGGCTATTTTAAAGATCGAGCCACTAGGAGGAGAAATGGATTCCATTATTTAGCATTGTATTTGTTCCATAGTTGAACATAGCACCTAGGAGTGGTATTTTTGAGAGCATAACAGAGGAGGAAAATATTATGTAGCAACCATACCTTCTAGCTAGGCTTTCTCTTGTATTGGGTTTTCTAGGATATGTCTTGTGTTCATTTGTGTGTGGATGGTGTGTTCTTTTTCTCATTCCTTTCATTTTCATATTTCATTCCTTTCATAAATTCAAGCAAAACTAGTAATTAATTAATTTGGGATCTAAGGAAAATTTGTTTGCATAGTCTAAGATTTAAGAATATTATAATATTTGTTGCAATGGACTATTTCAATGGAATATCCATGGAAATTTATAGATTATATTGGTATCATAGCGGTTTTCTTTGAGATATTTGTGGAAAGTTGCAGGATATAGGAATTGCCTTAAGAAAAAAGTTGTAGAACCTTATCCACAGAAGATGACTTTGTTGACAACAACCCTCAAGATCCAACAAAAGAGAGGTTTGTGACAATGGAAGAGTAAGTCGCTAATATCTCTCACAATATGGCCCTTCTCATGGTGGCTCTAGAAATATAGCTTGAACCATTCAGGGAGGTTCCAGGCTCTGACTCAAAGATTGGATCAAAGGGGAAACCAAGAGAAAATCAATACCTATAAAAGGAGTCTAAGAAAGATCCCAAGAAATAGAAACCAAGTTCCAGTGCCATTACCCCTTCACAACATTTATTTAAATTGGAAGAAAAAGTGGATATCAATCCATACCAAGGTGAGATAAATCTAATGAATTTGATTCATTGGTTGCAACAACTAGAGGTCTATTTCATTTTCCACCATATAGAAGAAGAGTAGGAGATTCCATTTTCCAGACTAAAATTAGAGGATCATGCATAAACCTTGTGGGAAAGTCACATGGAGACACTTAGGTTGGAGTGTGATCTACCAGTAACTAAGTGGGAAGATTTCAAAACCCTCATTAAGTCCCAATTCTACCCTATTAGGTATGTAGAGAACCAATGGATCTATTTTCATTACTTCAAACAAAGTCAAGGGAAGAGTATGTAGGAGTACACCACCAAATTCAGAAACATGACTATCATGTTGGATATTTCTCCCAAGAACCTAGATGCACTCCTCAAGTATCTAGGGGGTCTACATAGTCATTTGTGAAAGCAAGTGATGTTATTCAATCCTAGGACAATTGATGAGGCCTATCTGTAAGTGCAATATCTAAAAAACATAGGCCACAAAAAGGATAGCCAAGTGATTCCAAATAGAAAGAACACCAAGATGCTTCCAAGGAGGGAAAGAAGAAGTATATAGATAAATACAAGGAGATGAAAACCACTACACATCATTGTAAAGATCCAAGCAACCAATGTAACCATTGCAATATCGATGGTCACACTAAAGAAAAGTGTTGGAAACTACATCTAGAGTTGAATCCTAAGAACCACAAGAAGGATGCCATGAAGAAGACAATTTTAGCCACATATTCAAGCAATCAGGTAGAGATCAACTTAGATGTGGATGAGAATATTGCCTACACTTCAATGCAAAAGGATGTGAATCTCAAGAGCCTTCATCACAAGGAAGAGAAGGAGATGAAAAAACTCTTCCATATCAAGATCTAGATCAAGAAGACCAAGCTAGATTCTCTATTTTATTCTGGTTCACAAGCTAATCTCATAGTAGATAGTCTGGTCAAAAAGCTTGGTTTGGAGGTTCATGATCATCCTAGCCCATATCCATTCGAGTGGGTTAAAAATGATGAGTAGGTAAAGGTAAAAAATAATGTAAGATCAATTTGTTGTAAGTGCAGATTTTATTGATGAAGTGGAGTTAGATGTAGTACCCCTTGACATGTGTGGTGTAGTTTTTGGAAGCCCCTACTTGTATATGAGGGATGTAATATTCATAAAGAGAGAAAACCAATATCACTTGATTAGGGATAGGAAGTAGTTCATCATCAATGCACATAAAGGTACATTTAATGTCTCACTCATAAGTGACAACCGAGCCAAAAAGTTGATTAGTTCAAGTAAGAAGTATGTTTTGTTTTTGTTACGAGAGAATCAACTAGGTGATGAATCTGTAAGAGTAAAGGCATCCCTAGAGGGATGTACTAAAAAATAGAAACAACAGTTGGAGGAGTTGTTGTAGGCATACAGAAGAGTTTTTATGAGCCTGAAAGGATACCACCTAAGAGAGAAATGGAGCACGAGATATAGTTGTTTCCTTACTTATGATTACCCAATATTAGGTTGTATATACAATTCATTAGAGAATCAAATGAAGTGAAGACGTAGTTGCAATAAATATTAGATCATGGAGTCATTCAACCAAGAACCCCACCTTGTGGGTCACCTATCATCACCATACCCAAGATGGATGGGACTTGGCAGATGTGTATCAATTATAGAGCTTTGAACAATATTACACTTAAGAATCAGTACCCTTTACACATGATTGATGATTTGTTAGATTAGTTACAACATGCCAAGTACTTCACCAAGTTGCATCTCAAATAGAGATACCACTAAGTATGTTTCATAGAAGAAGACACCTGGAATACCACCTTCAATACAAGGAAAGGTTTGTATGAATTTTTTATCATGCCATTTGGTTTATGTAATGCACTGGATACATTTATGAGACAAATGAATGATGTATTACACCCATATTTAGATTCATTTTTTATAGTGTTTTTAGATGATATATTAGTTTGTTGCTCTACCTGGGACGAACACATATCAAATCTCATGCAGGTGTTAGAGACTCTGAAAAATCACTAACTTCTAGCTAACCTCAATAAATGTGAGTTTGCTTAGAAATCATTGGTGTATTTGGGGTATGTGGTCGATGGAGGGGAGCTCAAGATAGATCTTGCAAATATGGAATCCATCATAAAAAATTTAGTTCCTACTAATATAATTGAATTTAGAATATTTGTTGGGGAAACACAATACCTATGGAAGTTCATAGCATATTTTTCAGTAGTAGTTGCACCACTCCATGCCATAACAAGTAATGGTAAGATTTTATAGAGAGGAAAGAACCAATAAATTTTTTTTGGCGAGATAAAATGAAATATATATCAAGGAATAGTTCTCGAATTACCTAACTTGTAGAATCCCTTCGAAGTGGAGATAGATGCAAATGGGTATGTTATGGGAATAGTTTTGACGCAAGGAGGTAAACATGTATGCTATCATTTTGAAATGTTTCATGGGGGAGTCTTAAACTACCCTACCTATGATAAGGAAATTTATGACCTGGTTCAAGTTCTTAAGAAGTGGAAGCACTATTTGATGGGAAAGGAAACCATTATCCACACATATCACCAACCACTACAGTGTTTACAAGAGATTCAACAAACCATACATTACAAGAGTATGGGGATTTTTCAACAATTTCATCTAGTCATCAAGTATACGAAGGGAATTACTAATAAGTTGGAAGACATTCTTTCAGGGCCACCCACTTCCAAGATTACAACTTTGGGAACTCTTATGCACATGGATCCTTTTACCTATGATGCATGCAAAGAGGCATACCAACAAGATGATGAATTCAAGGAGGTGTTTCAACAACTATAGGGACAAATTCATGTAGAAGAAGGTGATAATAAGATTGAATATCATATCCAAAATGGGTTACTCTATAAGTTATACAAGCCCTGTGTTCCTAAAGGTGAAATATTGCAACTTATTAGAGAGGCTCACACCTCCAAATTTGCAAGAAATTTGGTTTTGGCAAGACAATTTCTAACTTTCAAATGTATGTTTACTAATCCATAATGCTAGAAGATGCAACATGATATATTATATGAAGCATACTTTGTTATACCAACAAGCCTAGTAATAGGAAGCAAGGTTTATATCATTCCTTTCCTATGCCCACTTGACCTTGGGAAAACATTTCCATGGATTGTGTGGGTGGTTTTCCAACAAACATGAAGGGACATGACTATTTGTTTGTGGTAGTTGATGTTTTAGCAAGATGTGTGTTCTTATGCCTTGCAAAAATACCATCAAAGGACAAGAAGCATAAAACATGTTCTTTGAACAGGTTTGGGTGCACTTTGGGATACCATATTTCTTAGTGCCTTTTGGACTACACTTTGATAGAATATGGACATGGAGTTGAAGAGATCTACAACATTACATACACATACAAATGGGAAGACATAAGTAATCAAAAGGATTTCTTTTGAGGGGTTACAATCAAAATCATCCAAGACATGGGATGAAAATTTGATCTACATTCAACACTCTTATAATAGAGCAATCAATACTTATACCAATAAGTCCCATTTTGAAACTTGCTTTGGATATTTTCCACCTTCACCCTTGGATGGTGTATATGAAAAGTAAGGAGGAGTGATAGAATACATCACAAAGAAGTGTTAAAAGCAGATAAATTTGTTGAAAATATTAGACAAATCCATTTGGAAGTAAAGGAGATGCTGAATAAATCACGAGAAAAGTATAAGGTCAGACATGATCGACACATAATCGAAAATTCATTCAAAGTAGCAAATAGAGTTTGGTTACATCCAAACAAGGAAAGACTACAGGGTCTTGGTAAGAATATCAAGGCTCTGCGGTATGGCCCTTTTGAGGTATTGGAGAAGGTGGGAGATAATTCCTGTAGATTCAATCTACCCCCATACTTTCACATTTACTTAGTAGTGAATGTGGATAATTTGAAACTATATGAGCCTTCCATGTTGGATCAAGAGGTGGAGCAGGTCCTACCTACCATATAGGACTTAGCACCATATGCTTAGGAAAAGTTGGTAGAAGATATAGTTTTTCAAAAGAAGTCTAGAACTACTAGACAGGGGTAGCATGACCTTTGGAAAATTGGGTTGAAAGGACAACTTCTAGGAAAAACAAAATGCTACTCCAGGGAGAAGGTAGAGGAAAACTTTATTCACCTTGTTTATTAAATCTATTGGGGACCAAAAGCCTCCCTAAATAGGGATTTATGATTTGGATTGGATCATCACATAAATTTTCATCTATCTTAGTAATTTCTAGGTGGAAAAATTAAAGGAATTGGCTTGCAGGGCCATTTTAGTGGAAGGTCCCAGTTTGGAAAATTAGGGTCCATAACCTTTTGTATCCATTTTGAGGCATTAAATGGAATTTTGGGGGGTTACCATGTCCAAAATTTATTCTCACATGCTCGATGGTGATCTACACCTAAATACCTTTCAAATGATGTACAAATCACCTCAATTGGTTCTCGTATGCAAAAGTTATGTCTCCCACAAGTTGACCTACCTTGTTGACCACCATGGTACGAGTGGATGCCATGACATCCCCCATTACTCACACATATGGGGCTATACATGTGTAGAATTTTAAGAATATTCTAGAATGTCCAAACTTGTTCACTAATTTAGGGTTGATGAAGTCAAAACTAACCCTAGATGACTATCGAGCTATGTTAAATATGGAGTTGGTAGGAGGAGAAAGGGGTTCCATTATTTAGCATTGTGTTTTTTCTATAGTTTATTAGATCATCTAGGAGTGTTATTTTTTAGAGCATAACAATGGAGGAAAATATTTTGTAGCAACCATATAGGCCACTATGTCAAAGGAAACTCTAGAATGAGTGCCTCCTTCTTTGTACTTGCATTTCCGTAACTAAAGAAAAGGAGCATAGCATATGCCTCTCCTTCTAGCTAGGTTTTCTCCAATATTTGGTTTCCTAGGACATATCTTATGTTCATTTGTGTGTGGATGGTGTGTTCATTTGGCTCATTCCTTTCATTTTCATATTTCAGTTATTTCATAAATTCATGCAAAGCTAGTTATTAATTTATCTCAGATTTAAGGAAAATAACTTTACATAGTCTAAGATTTCATAATATTATAAGATCTATTTTGAAAAATTGTTCCATTGGAATATCCACAACAATTTATAGATCACATTCACCAATAAACAATTGTGTGACTGCAATTTGGGAAAACCCATATATGTAAATGAAATGATGAATATCCTTCATGCAGTGGAGACTTGGTGCCCATATCTTATAGGGAGGCTTCTTTTTACCAAAACTGGCCATCATAGTCTAAATTACTTGCTTAAAAAATGGTTGTCTTCACCAGAGAAACATAAATGGGTCACCGAGATGTTGGGGTATGATTATGGGATCATATATAAGAAGGGTAAAGAGAATGATGTGGTTGATGCTTTATCCAGACAATTGGAGGAGGATGGATCACTCCTTTCCTTATCATTAACAAGTATAGGATGGATCAAGGAGGCCCACAAAGAACGAATAGAAAACAATAATTTAAGGAAAATCATCCAACAAATCCAAGTAGATCCCAATGCACCTAAGAGTTATACATGGAAACAAGATACATTTTGGTATAAAGGGTGCATTTTTTTGGAAAAAAGATTTGGCCCTAAAACAACAAGTCTTAAAGGAGCTACATACATCACCAATAGTTGGTCACTGTGGATTTCATAAAACCTATGAAAGAAATAAACATTCATTCTTCTAGGATGTCATGAAACAAATATCCAAGGCTTTGTAGCATCCCGTGACGCTTGCCAAAGAAACAAGGGAGAGAAAATGAAGATACCAGGGGCATTGAAACCATTACCAATCCCAACACATATTTGGATAGACATTTCAATGGATTTTATCACGTGACTCACAAAATTAGGTAATAAATCAATCATCATGGTGGTTGTTGACCGTCTTTCAAAAGCTACTCATTTTTGTGCCCTAGCTCATTTTTTCACTCCTTCCTCAGTGGCCTGGGTCTCCATGGATCAAATATTTAAGCTACATGGTATTCCCACTTCCATTGTATCGGATTGGGACCCCACATTCACCAACAAATTTGGTAGGAACTATTTACACTCCAAGGTACATAGTTGAATATGAGCATTGCATATCATTCTCAAACTAGTGGTCAAACACAAGGGGTCAACTAGTGCTTAAAAACCTATTTGAGATGTTTTTCTTCTGAAAAGTCGCACCAATGGGCACAATGGATTCCCCTTGTTGAATGGTGGTACAATACCACTTATCACGGAGCTACCAAAATGACACCATGTGAAGCTATTTATGGCCAAAAAATATTATCAATGTCATCCTATGTACCATGCATCTCCAAGGTTCATGTAGTAGATATAACACTTCACACCAGAGAAGCAATTATCCATATCCTCAAGGACAACTTGTTTATGGTGCAAAATCAAATGAAATTACGAGTTTATTAGCATATATTTGAACGTTATTTTAACAAAGGGGATCAAGTGTTTCTTTGCCTACAACCTTATAAACACAAATCACTCAAAGATAAAGCTCCCTATAAGCTAGCTCCCAAGTTCTATGGTCCTTATTAGATCATACAATGCATTGGTCAGGTCGCCTACAAGTTGGTTCTCCCAAGCCACTATGAGATTCATTCAGTCTTTCATGCATCATGTTTGAAGAAAGTTGTGGGATAAAATTGCAAAGTGCATACCAAACTACTAGAACTTGATGAAGAAGGTTCCATTTAGCTCTATCCAGAAGCAATATTGGATACTAGAGAGTGTTGGTTGTGTCAATGCACAATCAAGGAAGTATATATCTATTGGAAAGATATGCAACTAGAAGATGCCTCATGGGAACTGATAGCGATTCTAAAACAATTTCCTCTCCTTCAATATTGAGGACAATGTTGCTTTTGAAGGGGGATGGCATGTTAGGGTCCTACCCTAACCCCATTACTTATATACTTTTTTAATGTATGAGGCCACCTTCCTTAAATCAGGCCCATTAAATAGTTAGTTAACAGTCACTCATTGTAATAAAAGGGTCCTTTTTAGTACTAAGGCCCAAATTAGTTGGTTGACCCTCATTATAAGGGGCCCATAGGTAGTTAATATTCTCTATGGATAGTTATGTATTGAGTAGGAGGTTATGTATTTTTTGTTCAAGAATTGTTATTGCATTTGGAGCATTGTTCTTGGAGGTTTTCCCCTTGAAGGGGCAAGTGAACATAACTCTCTCTTTTGCTTATCAAAGAGATATTTCTTAGGGTTTATCTCTCTTTTCTCTTGTGTCCTTGGGTTTTTCACTATATTTTATGTGAATTGTTTGAAGTTTGTAATATATTTTTAGACTTAGACAACATGATGGTCTAAAATGTTGAAATAATCAAAATGGATGTGGAATTCTTAGAAATCTATCTTAATGCAAATTCCCACAAAAGTCTCGAATACGAGAAATAGGTTAAAATTTGAATACCTACCCTAGAAATGAGAATTTAGGGGGTTAAAAATTGAATATCAGACCCCAAAAAAGGTTGGTCGTGATTCTAAATTTCTCTATTGGTAACGCAATATTGTGATCATGCATATGATTGATAGGAGAAACAACTTTAAGCTCATCCATGAAAAATGATTAGAATAATTGATCAATTAAAGTCAAGAAAATAAATTTATGGTTGGACTATTATCTTAGCAATATAAGTAACAATATAGAAAATAAAAAAGCAACCCTAAGGGTTATCACAATTGGTAGATGCTCCTATGTGAAGTCCATAAAGTTATCATATCAATTCCATCCATCAATTCCAGAGAAGAAGGGGGAGTGCTCTACATAGGCCAGTCTAGTACCAACGCCCCATTCTTCACTTATGTGTAAAAATGGGGTGAGATTATTTTCTTGGAAAAAAATAAATACTTAGTGTATTTAAACATCAATTTGAGTGAAACAAATGATTTATGCTGCAAAATTCCTAATATCTAACAATCAATACTTATGGATTATTTATGCACATATTTATCACAATACATTTATCTAATTTCTCAGTACCTAGTTAATAATCAACCATCCTTATGGATTATATTTTCAAATATGTATTGCAATACATTTGTCTATTTCATGTTATAAAAAGAAGGATCACAGAGAAAGAAAATAAAATAGATGTAAAAATAAAACACAAAAGATACACAATACAATAGAGACACAAATATACATGGTTCACCCAGTGTGGGCTACATCCACCAGAGAAATTTCCAGTCCTTCCTTTATTATTATCCAGCAAAATGAAGGGATACAAGCTACAACACACCCGTTGTAACTTCCTCTTCTTTCTCTCACAGTCTCCTCTCTCAGAATACAATATTCACACACATACATAGCTGCAGTACAATTCGTCATAAAATAGGGTTTCCTTATAGGGAAAAAAAACCCTAACATAACTTCTACTGTCATATCTGTGACCTGATAATGAACGGTCTAGATTGAATACGAAATTACAATATTTTACAAGGCAATTTTCCCAAAACATTCACTTCGGGGGTGTTTCCCCTGAACCCCTGCCAGGCAGGGTTCCATAAAGTGTCGTCACCCCCCCCTAGACCCTCTGGCTCTAGATGTGGGTGGGAAATCCCCCCCACACCCCCCCATCAGGAAATGGGGTCCAAACACAGTTGAAACAATACCTCCGAATCATGAATATAATCAGGCTCTACAACCAACAATTCCATTATGTTGTACCTTAATAATATTAAGTCCTCCACGTCATCTAAACTAGGAATAACTTGTAGACTATCTTTTCAAATTTAGTCCCCCAAATATACCATTTGGGAAAATCTCAATGGCATTGTAAGGAGGTGATGGGACGGTCAAATTAGCCTAGTGAGAGAGAATTAATCACTTGTAAAAGACAAATACATCTCATTTGCTAATTATTCTAGAAGGAGATCACAAATGCATGAGGTAACCTTCCAAGTCTCATAAATTCACCATTGAGGTAAATGGAGGTGACATTTCTTTGTCCATGCATTGAAAAATATATCTTTAATGTCGTTGATAACCAATTTTTTTTGTCAAAATACATACCTATGCCACCTATATTTCTCTTATTGATTACATGATATATAATACACATATGAGAAAATATACAAATACATTTCAGTCTAATACAAAATAAAAAAATATTATAATAAAAAATAAACATGAATATGAGTCACTACAATATGAGTATAGAGAGAGGTATGTGTGTCATAAAAGCAATTCTAAGATGCATATATGTTAGACTTATTTGACTTAGAAATTGAAACTTTTTAGAAAGACGTGTGAAAGGAGCATTATGTAACTATAAGGTACCACATGTATTATGAAGAGAAGAAATAGAGTTATTATGATGAATACCAACATAAACAACAAAATATAGAGAACAATAACACTAGAAATGATACCTTTATTGATAGAAATCCACGTTCACTTTCCTCTTCGAGTGGAAAACCTCTAGCAAAGCATAGCTCAATTACAAAATAATTCTCAAGAAAAAACTTTATCATGCCCTCTACTCCTATTTATACTAATTCTATCTTCTAAAGAAAATTCTAAAGGAAGATCTTTCTAGAAGCAAAAGCTTCTATTATGTCTTCTTACATTAGATTGTTCACATTATTATATAGGCCTTATTTACTAATGTTGGCCTTTATTAGATAGAAAACATATTATTCTACCTATGTGAGGGGTTAGGGAGGTTAGTTCCCTAACATTCCCTCCCCATTGAAAAATAGCCTTGTCATCAAGGCTTGAGGTGGGGAAATTGTTGCAGAATGGTAGTTGGGTCCCATGTGGAATGTTTTTGTGATGTATCCTTCCATTGAACTAAAACATCCTTGATGGGGAACTGATGGAGATGATGCTCATGGTGGTCCAATACTCCTTAGGGCCGCAACTGAATGAATCCTTTTTTATCCAATTCAGGGATACTGGTTTGGGTCTAGAACTGAGTTCCAATCACTTTATTTAAGCAAGAGACATGCAAAATATGATGGAGCTTAGAGTCACTGGGTAGAGATAATTAGTAGGCCATGGGCCCCATGTGCTTGAGAATTGTATAAGGACCATAAAACTTGGGAGCAATTTTTTGACAGTGTTAAACTTTGAGTGAAGTTTTCTTATATTGTTGTAGACAAAGAAACACCTGCTCCCCTTCAACAAATTAACATTCTGGATGACCTTGATCTACTTGTTGCTTCATGCAATTTTGAGCCATGACCAAATTTTCTTTGAGGGTACAGAGAATGGCAACGTGGACTGTAAGTGTTTTGTCAACATCCTGAACCTTAGATAAACCAGGAAGGTAGTATAGAACAAACAATGGATTTTGATTGTAGATCGCTTCAAAGGGATTCATGCGAGTGACAACATGGTAAGATGTTTTGTACCACCATTTAGATAGTGGTAACCACTGAGCCCATTGAGTTTTTCTGTCCAAAACAAAACACCACAAATATGTTTTCAAGCACTTATTGACAACTTCAGTTTTTACATCAATCTAGGGATGACAAGTCATGTTGAGATGCAGTTGGGTTCCTTGGAGCTTGAACAATTCTTGCCAAAAATTTCTAGTGAAAGTTTGATCATGGTCGAAGACAATAGAGTGAGGCATGCCATGGAGTTTGAAGATATTATAAATAAAAAACTAAGCCATTGTGGATGGGATGAATGGGTGTTGGAGGGCACATTAATGAGCATATTTGGAAATGTGATATATTATAACCATGATGATGGAATTATTGCCTGATTTGGGTAAGCTGACAATGAAGTCTATAGAAATATCTGCCCATACAACATGTGGAATAGGGAGTGGTTGGAGTGTGCCTGAAGTTTTGATTGTTTCTTCCTTATTTCACTGACAAGTATCACATTCAAACACAAAGGTGTGGATTTCAAATTTCATGCCTTCTTAGAAAAAAAATGATTGACATGTCCATAGGTTTTGTGAAAGCCTAAATGCCTAACTGTGGGTGAAGCATGAAGTTTAGAGAGCACAATGGATTGAAGGTGAGTCTATTTTCTTAAATACATGTGACCTTTATAGTGAAGCTCCTCATTGTTCCAAGAGTATCCCCAATTCTTATTTTCCTTTACTTTTCTACCTCGTGCTTTTATCATGGGGTGTTACACTCGTGCCAGTTTCCTTGGAATCATTACCACAACTGGCAACTCGAAATCCCGTTGGCACTTTATTATGGGGTTGTTGTAGCGTGTTGCAACCATGAAGAAGGTGGTGTTGCTTTTCATGAGTTGCAACAACGGGGATATCATGTTGTAGCATCATAGCGAGGTGTAGCAACAACATAGAGGGGTGTTGCAACAACATGGAAAAGTGTTGCAACAACATAAAGGACTGTTGCAACAACTTAGAAAGGGTGTTGCAACAACTTAGAAAGGGTGTTGCAACAACTTGGACTATATTTCCACCAATTCCTTTCTTATTGTAGCAACCACATTTCATTAGTAATCACAAAAAAGGTCAATACTCCCTCTTTTACACTAGAAAAACCACTCAAAGTGACATGCATTATAGAGTGACATACCTGAAGCAAAATGCGATAATTATGCTTAAGATAGAAGTGAAGGATGATAGAATGCCACACAAAAAAGGTAATAAAGGCTATGAAAAAGGTGGTGTTTTGGACACCCATTATCTTACCCCAACCAAAAGTGTTGCATGTCCTCATGAAACTAATCAGCCTGAATCTAACAGAGTGATGGTTTTATGGAGGATATCGATGGTGTACTTGTCATGCCCTTTGTCAGAAGCTGTGTAGTAGCCCCCATTTTCCTCTATCGTTTTCCAAAACCTTTCTTCTTCCCTTTCGTTTTTCTAAAACATTTGTCGATATTCGGGTGTTGGGAGATAAATCAAATGATAATGGAACTTGATCCCGATCCAACTATTTCCATAAGTTTTCACACACTATATATACCTGCTTACCCTTTTGACTGTTGGTATAAATTTGCGATAGTTAAAGGAAAATTTTTCTCTGATTTCTACTGTGCCCTATTCCCACCTATGCTTTCTTCATTGTAGGGCATATTGTACTAGGGATTCGATGTGTTTTTCACGTTCATTAATATCCTACACTTGATTTTGGAACATGAAGGGTGCACATTCTTTAGAATTGGCCCAGTGAAAATGTGGAATGAGGACCATCTTGGGTTTTTGGAATTCTCCCCTTTCCCATAGGTCACTTGTCCCATTTTTCTGGGAAACTATAAAATCATAACCCCATTGATCATGATTGTTCATGAAAGAGGTGAATGCTCTCAGTTGTACATCCCCTACAAAGATAATTGGATTCCAATCATGCTCCCAGTCCAGAATAATATTGTGCTGATAAAATTCACACAATAAATTCTTGTCTTCTATGCTACTCTTGTAATATAATCCTAGGAAGGTTTTTGGTGAGGTAATCTTATGAGGTTTTTGTGTTGCAATTTCCCTGAACTAGAATAGAAAACATCTCTCATGCAAGAACATAGAGTAGGATGGAGAAGGTGCCCTATAGCTTAGGATATCCTCCAAAAGAGAACTCATTTGTCTCTTTTCTTTCTTTAACAGTTCTGCTTGGTTCTGAAGTTTAGAGGTCTTATTGATGTATGTGTTTCACTTTCCCCATTTTTCTTGGTGAGCAACCAAATTTTCGGCCTATGTCTACCTCATGTTATAAATAGCATAGAGATATTCTTCTAAAGGAACTGTCCCATTTTCATAGGCCTTGTCCATGTAATTCCATTTGGCCAATTGGGTCCTTATCCATAATTCATCGTTGATATATGTCTGGACTCCATTGATATATGTCTAAAATTTCTATTTGAACTTCTTTATCCATTATTTCATGAGGTGTTTCCTCCTCTGTTTGGGTTTCTTCATCTCGTTACTTGGGAGGCACTTCCTCCTCCATCTCTACTTCATCAATTTTGGTTTCTTCATCTCATTTCTCAGGAGGCACTTCCTCCTCCATTTCTACTTCATCATTTTGGGTTTCATTATATACTAATACCCTAAGTATTTATTCTTGGGGAATTGGTCTTATTATCACACAAGTTGTAGGTTGGGAAAATCCTGACCCATCAACCAAAATGGTGACAAATTAGAGAGCACCTACCCATTGTCACCTTAGGCATGTGTTTACGTTACTTTATAGGTTAGGTAGTCACCTCAAGGGGGGAATCTTGGTGACCTAGGGGGGATTGAGACTGAAAAAATGATGTATGAATGGATACCCCTAAAGGTTAATTATAGATGGTAAAGGGAACTTGGTAACTAGTCTTGGGAAAGGTTTATAGTTTCCAATGCTTTGATTGATCTTTTGAGAGAAGAATATGTGTCTGAGACACAATGAAAACCAAGTATACAATGCAGTATGTTAGGTGGAAAAGAAAGTTAATATTGTTGTCCCTAATTGCATAAATAATCAGTAATATATATCAACATATAAAGGTAATAAGGGCTGCAAAATAAGTGCTAAAATTCCAATTGAATAAGCAAGAGACAAGCTAGTAAAGATTGGTTCAAATCAACAATGATAGAGTAATGATAGAGCAAGACTTTAGCACAAAAGCAAGGCTGTCACAAAATCTTACTGTAGTGATATTGATCAGCCTTATGGTTGTAGGAAACCAAGCCTTATAATAGGAAATTAAATCAATGAAAATCACTTCAAACTAGCTCAAAACGTGTGCTAGGGTTAGTAGTTTGTTAGGGAAAATTTATAGCCAATTCATAGGGTTAGTTTATGAGTTATCTAGGGTTAGAGGGTTAGGTTTCGACAGAATTAATGGATGTAGGTTAGTTTTGTAACAAAAACGAGTTATAGTGGATGAAAGAGGACACCTAAATGAGGCAAGATAGCCTAGGGATCAAGGAACAATGTCCAAGTGAGAGAACTTCAAAACATCATCTTTTCACGTTTACCAATGCAACATTTTATTTCTCCAATGCAACAACTAGTTCCTTTGATTATGGGTTAATGGGGTCAAAAGAAAAGAGATAAATATACTACCTCCTTTTGGGTATAAATGCTCTTATTCCCGAAGGCAAGTAACCTAGCTAGAGTTTAAAACTAAGGGGTGCATATCCTTATATTATACTTCCTTAGAAAACCCTTGCAAAAAATAATTTTATGCTTAAAATTTATGGTGGAGCTAAAGTAGGGGTGTATGCACTTATACTCCCTACCTATTGATCCGGATTATTTTTGGCACGAAATGAGAGCGGAGATATAATAAATAAATGCACAGAGATATCCCGTATATCCAATAATATAACATAAATATATTATGTGTTATAAAAGAAATTCTGCTCGAGAAACGTGTCATGTATTTAGGTGGTTTTTTCGGCACATGGTTTTTGCCGATGGTTTTCTATTTCTGGTTAAGGAATAAGGGTTTTGGACTAATCCAGGTCATTGGGTTAGGGTTTTGTATGTCGTTGGCTCCTATATGTATATTGTGTTGTAAACAATGTAACAGAATGAATGAATATAATATATGTTGGTTTTCCCGGTTTGGGTTTCCATGGGAAAAACCTCTGTGTAATGTTGTATTTGCCATTGTATCTTTTCTGTTCTTTTCTGAATATCTGTTTACAGTAGACATTGTACAAGGTTATAATTTACAATCACTACCACAAAGACTATGGGCCAAAGCACTTAACTGTGCAACATACATCCAAAACAGATCTCCTCATAGATTTGTCAAGGATAAGACCCCCTATGAGGCTTGGAGCGGCCTCAAACTGAAAGTGGTCCACTTTCACATTTTTGGTTCATGTGCATGGGCCCAGATTCCCTCTGAAAAGAGGAAGGCACTTGATCCACAGAGCACTGAGTGCATTTTTGTTGGATACCCCGACGGTGTGAAGGGATATCGACTTATTGATCTTTCCTCGGACCGACTCATCATTGAGCATAGTGTCCAATTCGAGGAAAGCGTCTCGCATGTACCTCAACAGTCGCATGCAAACACCTTCACTCTTCCACCTGTCTGAGATGATGAGGATGCACATGCTGACTCTTCTTCAGACGAGAGTTCTAATTCAAAGGACTCAAATGATTTAGATTCAGAGTCAGTATAGTCAGATGCAGAGTCAGAGCATCCAGATGCAGTTGTAGAGCTAGAGAAAAGGCCCAAGTGGGCACAAAATACTCTTCAGGATGCAGGGGATCTCGTTGGTGATCCAGCCGATACTAGGAGGACTCGATCTGATTTCGAGGAGCCTCCTATTGCACTCACTGCCACTGAACCATTGCCTTCTAGGCATCTTTTCTTGGTTCAGTCTTCAGATCCACAGTCTTATGGCGAGGCTGCTGGAAATCCCTTTTGGGAATCCGCCATGTAGGAGGAGTACAACTCCCTCCTCGAGAACCAGACTTGGGATCTTGTTCCCCTTCCTCCTGGGAGGAAACTTGTCAGATGCAGATGGGTCTACAGGACCAAGAGAGCAGTGGATGGACAAATCAACAGATACAAAGCCAAGATTGTCGCCAAAGGCTTTCAGCAGGTTCATGGTATTGACTATGATGAGACCTTCCCTCCAGTAGTAAAGATTGATTCCATACGATTGGCACTTTCCATTGCGGCAACCAAGGGATGGGAAGTCCATCAGATGGACGTGAATAATGCATTTCATCATAGTGATCTCTCTGAGGAGATCTACATGGAGCAGCCCCAGGGATTTATGCAGGACTCATATTTGGTCTGTCAACTGAAGAAGTCACTTTATGGCCTCAAGCAGGCTCCGAGGGCATGGTATGCCAAGATGGACTCCTACCTGTTGTCACAGAGATTTATATGTTTTAAATCAGACCCAAATTTATACATGCTCAGGACGACTGGTCCACTTCTACTTTTAGTTATGTATGTGGATGATTTGCTGATCACCGGTTGCTCAACTTCAACGATTGCTGCAGTTAAGAGGATTCTTCATGACAGGTTTTTGATGCCGGATATGGGTCAGTTACACTTCTTCCTTAGACTTGAGATCAGTCAGGATGCATCAGGCATCAAACTGTCTCAAGCCAAGTATGCATGAGATCTCCTTGAGAAATTTCACATGACAGACTGCAAGTCTGCTCCGACTCCTTTCCTATCAGGAGTCAAACTTGAGGATGGCGGGGAGAATCCACTGGTTGACAACACACTGTATAGACAGCTAGTGGGGAGCTTGTTGTATCTTACACACTCCATACTAGACCTCTCATACGTAGTTGGCGCAGTTTCCAGATTCATGCAGGAGCCACATGAACTACACTGGAAAGATGCAAAGCGTATCCTTCGATACGTACAGGGAACCATCACCTTTGGGATTCATTATGCAACAGACTCTACATTGGATCTCATTGGTTTTACTGATTTCGACTGGGCTGGCGATAGCATTGATCGCAAGTTCACATCTGGTTACTCGCTCAGTCTTGGTTCCGGGCCTATCTGTTGGTTGAGCAAGAAGCAAGTTGCCATTGCTCTATCTTCAGCCGAGGCAGAGTACAGAGGGGTAGTTAACATAACCATTCAGGCTATGTGGCTACAACATTTTCTCACTGAGTTGGGCATTCAGTTTCATCGGCCGATTGTCATTTGGTGTGACAACCAGAGCACTCTGAAGTTATGCAGAGATCTAGTTCAGAGGTAGTGGACGAAGCACATTGAGATCCACATGCACTACATCTAGGACTTAGTACATGAGGGGATCATCGAATTACAGTTCTGTCCTTCAGTAGAATAGCCTACAGACATTTTCACCAAGACCTTCACTGAGCAGAAATTCCATTCTCTGCGAGGTCGTCTTGGAGTGAAGGACACAGTTGCCTAGCAACTGTAGTTCTTCTTTTTACATACATTGTACCTTGAGGGGGGG
>WSFP011396152.1:0-27287 GCA_009831015.1 Picea engelmannii | reverse complement strand
AAAAGGCGTGAGAAAAAGGAATACGATGAGGAGCCAAAAAGACAAAAATGGGGAAGGAAAGTTGGTCTTCAACCAAACAAAACGCAAAAGGCGTGAGAAAAAGGCAATCGTAAGATATTCATAATATTAAAACATTAATAGTTAATTATCTTAAATCTTTGTAAGTCCATGAAAGGAAAAGAAAGGAAAAGGTGTGCAAATTGATTTTGATTTGCATATGTTAAGTGGCACGTGTTTTACGGTCTAGTATGGAGGAGATATTGTGATTTTAGTTTTATATTAGATTAATAATGATTTTTTTTTGTTTGTTAGTTTGTTCGTGACATGTGGGACTAACCTGTGGCTAAGAAACTGTGACTCAGGAGCATCTAAGCCATCAAAATCACCCGGGGATCGCACTCGGCCTGAGCCACACCAACCCTTAACATGGCTGGAATTTTTGTCCCCACAGGTTTCGAACCGGTGACTTTAACATCACGGAGTGCCTTAACAGCACACTTCGTCAATGACTATCCTACACCTCAGGGACGTTAGATTAATAATGTTGCATTAAACTTTAAAAAAAACAAAGTCTTTTCAATTAGAAAAAAAAATAACAATAACAAAAATAAACTTCGCTAAATTAAAAAAAGCATTTGCACCCACCATTATATATTACAGTGTTATGTAAGTATCTACATATCTACATGATAGCGTATAAAATATTAAATCAGCGTAAATCCATCTTAAACTAGGATCTATGATGCACACAGAGGGATCAAATTTCTTAAGGTGTAATTTTTAAATAAAATGATTAAAAAAATTAAACTTTAAGAAATTTGATTCGTCTTGGTGCTTGATAGATCCGGGTTTAAGATGGATCTATGGTGGTTTAAAAAAAAATTAACTAGGTATTAATATAAGATTAAGATAGAAATAAGTGAGTTGATTTATTTCTAATTTTATTTAAATTAATGTAGAGTTATTTTTTTAAGAAGTAAATTTTACTATTATTTAATTTTATGTTATATTTTAATGTCGTTATACAAAATAAATTCAGGTTTAAAATTTAAAATGGATAAATACACCATTTTAATTTTAATTTTTTTAAACGTTATGACATACATATACATACATAGTTATTTAATTTTTTATCTATTATCACGCGTGACATAATTTAACGTGACGACATCTTCCCATACTAAACAATGATTAAGAATAAATTCAAATCCACAAGGGGTGGGGTGTGCATACAACAAACTTTAGTAGTCATCCCTTGCCCCAAAAATAAGGGGGTAAAGGTAGGAGATTGCTTCGATTTATTTATAATGTTATTTTGATGCTAAAAAGGAATTTGGAGAAACGTTCCTAGATCACTATGGTTTTGATGACTTAGAATGTTACGAAGGTCGGTATTATACATATATTTTGAAATTTAGATCTAATTTCTAGGTATAGGGAGGACACTCAATGTTACGAGGAAAAACTCTTTATAACTAGGGGTAAACCACAACAGACGGAACGACACCTCGAAATCAACTCTAGTCTCAAGTATGCTAGATAAATGAAAATGCTAACAAAAGGAAGGATAGAATCCTACCTCATCCAGACGTCCAAAGAAGATCACGGTTGAGCTCACGATCCAACACTTGATACATGCAACTTGTCCTCAACATCCAACATACAAAATCATATGTGATCTAGGTGGATATTGGTGGCCACCCACCTATTCCAACTAGCTCCTCTTCATAATTTTTAGTTCAACATGTTGTTCTGTAATTCTTTGTAATTGTGCGTTCTACACTTCTAGGGTTGTCTGAAGCCCTACACAACTTCCATGTGGATATTAGTGGTCTCCCACCTAATTCAACTGGATTATTTTGGAATTTTTCATGTAAGTACGTCTTTACGTACTTATAGGGCCATTTTGGGGCCCTATTGGCCCTTGGTTATAGAAGCAAGCGAAGATCAAAGAAGAAAAGGGAAAATGTGAAATTTGCGCAAGACACAGTGATTGTTATTGGGTCGAAGTGAGAAAAAGAGCAGTAAAGATAGAGTGAAGTCCGAGAAAGAAATCCGTTGGATGAGGAGATCAAGGCTAACAGATCAGTAAGGAAAAAATATCGTGGACAACTCAGCAAGTGGAAAAATCCACCGTTAGATTCTTTGGAGCACCGCGCGAGAAGAAAGGAAAGACATGTTGGTGAAGCCCGGAAAACACGGGTCAAGTTGACCTAGGGTTTTAGACACCTGGGGTTTTGGTATCTAGGGTTTTGGACACCTAAGTTTTGGCCTAAGGTTGTCGATGAGTAATTGTAATCTATAAATAAAGGTCATGAGAACCTAGTTTGGGTTGGTACGATATTATTGTCAATCTAGTGGTATTGTTGTGTGAGAGATTATTGTTGTGTGAGAGAGAAGTGCTAGGTGTGACAACCTTCTGGTATTGTAAGATCTTCAACTAGGTGCGAATATCAACCCTTGTAGTTGGGTGCGCAGGGAGGGGAGAGAAAGAGAGGAGAAGAAAGAAGATATGCTAGCTAAGAGCGCAGACAAGAACTATATGCTTTCCCTTAATATATTATAGCACAGTTCTATGGATGTAGCCCTAGAGAGAGGGTGAACCACGTATATTTTGTGTTGTGTGTGATTGGTATTTTATCTCTGTCATTGATATACTATGATTGCATTACTGTTATAGATCTGATAAGTAGATGTGCAGAACAAATATAAGATGATAAGTGATATATGAATGTTGCGTTTCCCTTGTGTTAGATCCACTTGATATTCCCCCTGGTTGTAGACATCTTTGTCCTACAACCCCCTCATAACTGCTTCGGGTGAGACTGCATCTGCTTCACAGGTTTTATCAAAAGGGATAGTAGTTAGGGATTCTTGGTGTGCTCTTGGAGCTGAACCCTGGGTCTGCCCCTGTGCCAACAAATGGTTCTATTGTCAGGACAAGAATCTTCTTGAGGGAATGTCAAGGTGGTTTCCATTGAAGACAAAGACTCAAAAATGGATAGAGGATCAAGAAAAGGACTTCATTGAAGCCCAGAACAAGAACCCTAATCTTAGTTCAGAGGATTTGTTGGAAAAATATATCTTTACTGATATACATGAGATATTCTTTGGGGGAATCCATCAAGAGTTGTATGAGTGGCTAGCTAGATTAGCAGATACCCAGTTCGAGATTCAATCTAGACCTCATGTGGTTTGGACGTCGGAGTTGATCAAGAAGGTCAAAAGAGTTGATAACGTTGTATCACTAGAAGTATATCACTAGTTTGATAGCACCATTGGAGGGTACATCATAGAGTTTGTTGTTGATAGAGTAGAGTCATACAACCAAGATGAGAGATATTTCTTTAAGGAAACCAGAGGAAAATTTTTACAATTTCTATAGTTGAGACTCAAGATTTTATTGTATGAGAAGAACATCTTGAAGATACAGTAGATTGGTCGGATATAGAAAGGCTAATGTTCAAGAATTTGGACAGTGACAATGACACATAATCTAGACATACACATAGTGGGGGAGTGTTCAGAGAAGTTCACCTTGCAAACCTGTTCAAGAAGAACTACAGGGACGAAGGTTTATATAGTGGAGAAGAGACATATCTAACAGATGGGGAGGATTCAGAACCTACTAGGACAAAAGAAGGGAAAGCCAAAGAGCTTCGTCGGGGAGAACCTAAAACCTCAGAAACCACATATTCAGTCAGGAACCCTAGGAAGATATATGGCAGATGAGATGAGGCTTCCTATTTTTAGGGATATGGATCTGAAGATCATGATCAACACTAGTTATAATGTGAAGCCATATGGAATATTAAAAATGTCACTGATGAAGCTTTCAAAATAACCCAGTTTAGTACCACTCTAAGTGATCGCGCACTGAGCTGGTACATGAAGCTTGTCAAAGGACTTGCACAACCTAAGCCACTGAATCAGATTAAAAATGTGCTAATTGCAGAGTTCAAGAAACCCAAGTTGGAGTCACAATGTATCACAGAGCTGAAAGAGATCAAGCAGAAGGTGGCCGAACCTATTTGGGAATTTGATCAGAGATTCAAAACCTTAACAGGTTGATTGACTTTTCAGATCCTAGATGAACAGAACAAAGAATGGTTCATTGTTGCCCTCTTACCACAAAGCAGAGTTCCTCTGATGCAACTGAATATTGCTTCGCATTCTGAGGTGTTGGAGATCGCCATGAAGCTATAATCATCCCCTATGGAAGAATCCATCTCAGGTATGAGCCAGATCTTGAGTCAGCTAACTAGTTTGTCTTTGCAGGTCGAAGATATGAAGAAAGATAAGGGAAAATATAAAAGAGAATACATTTGGTGTGTCAGATGCAGATGATAAGTCCATGACAAGGAACATTGTCCCCTATTCAATGAATACTTGGCTTCGGGAGCCCCGAGCCCTTTGAAGCAAGTCGCCTTACCTTGGTGCGAGGTATGCAGAAACAGACATCGCCCTGGTGAGTGCTACTACATGCAAAAGTATGTTCAGACACCTACAAATTTGTATTGTATATTTTGTAAGTCCATAGGACATGATGATAGATATTGTAGGGCTTATGATCTCATGCATGAAAGGTCGAGAGACATATACAAGATTCAAGGTGAAGTACAACAAGAAGGAAACTCTACGTAGTACAACTCCCCTAGGAGAGGAAACTTCATCCTCGCGGTGGATTCAGAGGAAGAGGATGAGGAAGAGGAATGGGTCGAGGTCGAGGACAAATAATATGTTATAACTACACACAACCAGGAAACCTCGCAAGGTATTTCCATAACCCTTGTACTACTTGAAGCTACTGTAGCTCGTTTGAACATGTTATAAAAGATTTCCCTGTGCTGCTAGCTAAGCTTTAGGAGAGATGAGGACCTCAGCAGAAACCGCAAGTGCAACTAATATATGCTGAGCCTCGTGGAGAAGACCCTAGAGTCATTGTTATAACTAGAGGAGGCTTTGTTACAGGAGAAGACAGAATGACCCAAGGAAACATTACTGAAGATTCAGGAATCGAGAAGGCTACAGAGAAGACACAAATGTTTGATGCAAAGAAAGAAAGACAAATGTTTGAGGAAGCAAGAAACAAATTCAAAGGAGACCAAGGTTCCTCATCAAAGACAAGACCAGAAGTGAGAGAATATGGAATGCCTTTGGAATTCGATCAGTCTGCTTCGCCAAAAGAAGGAAGAGAGGTAAGAAAGCTCATGGAATTTCTATATACTTGTATTAAGTTGATTCAGGATGAAAGCGTTGTAAAAGAATTAAAAAATTTAATCAGACAATATGAGCTAGGAAAGATAGACCCCTTACTGAATAGGGCAGTACACCAAATTGGTAAGAAGAGAAGGAAAAATAAGGAATTACATTTGAATGCTCAAATATGAGAGTATGATATAGATTATGTAGTTCTCGACTTAGGGTCGGAGGTCAAAGTCATGGGCATTGATGGGAAAACCAAAGTGGATCTATTCCCCTATCAGGCTTAGGATGGCTAATCAGCAAGCTGTAAGCCCTTTTGGCAGATTAGAACATGTCCCTGTGGACATTAATGGAGTAAGAACATTTGCAGATTTTGAGGTAATTGAGATAGTTGACGACAACTTCCCTTATCCCACGCTGTTAAGAATCGATTGGGATTTCAATAATTCCATTATGGTTGATTTAAATAAAAAACGTATGAGTTTTTAAAGAGATGTCCTTAGGGTCATTGCACCCTTATATCCAGATGAAGGTCAGTGATACACAAAACCTATTAGAGAAGAAGACCACGCATATGAACTAGAAAACATATACAAATTAACATCTAGACAACAAGCTTACATTAATCCTACAGCTGATGGGAACCTAAGCTGGTGAAGTGATAGCGCATGTTCATCAGACTCAGAAGAAGCACTAGAGAATTGGCAGAATAAAATGTATGAAGTATCTACAAGAATATGTGCTAGACTAACCAAAGAAGTTCGTTGGATCGACACAACCGTAAGTAACTTACCCAACTTTGATGGTCTAAATCCTTTAGAAACCTTCTTGTTGGACTTGGAAGAGAGTGTACCAATGCAACAAAGACTATTGGCGATGGATGAGGCCTTTAAAGCCACACCATAAATATGGTGGGGGGCACAAAAAAGTAACATTACATATTGGATACAGTGTCGTACCCTGATGACAATGCGCCTCTCTGCACAAGTATAAGGCTGCGAAGTTTGATACACAGGTCGAAGCTACCCAAGGGACCATGTGCAAAGCTGTGAGGGAGCCTGGAGAAAAATTCCTCAAGAACAATGGGTACACAAATTCATCAACACACTGGACACGACACCTATCAATTGGTACCTTCAAGCAGAGTTGTGCCTCATCACTACAGATTGGAAAGGTATGACTCAGAATTTTGTAACCACCTTCTTATTTGAAAGTCAATATCCTTCAGTAGATCAATCATTACAGATTGTGAGACAGAAAGTATTCGAGGAGGTATCTATAATTCCCTTAAAATAGGAAGAGGATGAATGGACTGTGCCTCTCCAGAAACTACAAGGTTGTTACAACATCAATGTCGATGAAGATGATGATCCTAGGAAGGTAAACATCATAGAAACATAAGGCCAAAGAGACATGGAAGGACCAGGAGTTGAGATACCATTTATTGGACAATCGATTAAGATTAAGAAGGTCAATATTGGAACAGAGGAGACACCAAAGTTTGCAAATGTTGGAGATTACTTGGATGCTCCCACCATTGACAAAATTACAGAGTTACTACATGAATATCAGGACTTGTTTCCAACCAAGTTCACTGATATGAAGGGCATTAAAGGGCCTATGGGAGAGATGAGGATTCCTTTGAATCTAGATGCATGACCAGTCAAACAAAGACCTTACATATTAAACCCTAAATATAAGGAAAAAGTGAAGATTGAGATCGACAGAATGTTGGAAGCAAGGATTATAGAACTTGTGGAAGAGTCAGAATGGATTAGCCCTATGGTGGTACAATACAAGAAGACAGGAGAGATCAGGATATGTGTAGATCTCAGGAAGATGAATGATGCTTGTTTGCATGACCCTTTCCCTACACCATTCACTGACGAAGTGTTAGATAATGTGGGAGGCCAGGAAGTATATTCTTTTACAGATGGATTTTCAGGATACCATCAGATCTGGATTGCCAAAGAAGATCACCATAAGACCATGTTTGCAACAAAGTGGGGATCCTATCAGTATACAGTGTTACCATTTGGATTAAAGAATTCCCCAACCATCTTTTCCAGGGTGGTGGTCGAAGCATTCAAGGAATTTCTGCATAAATTTCTAGAAGCATATTTTGATGATTGGATTGTTTTTAGTTTATTGAAAAATCATATTGAATGTCTAAGGCTAATGTTGGATAAATGCAAGCAGTGTCAAATTTCTTTGAATCTAAAGAAATGCATTTTCTTTTCACCATTTGGAGTTTTGTTAGGTCATATTGTATGTAAGCAATGATTTCTGGTAGATCCATCCAAGATCGCCATTACAGTTTATCTACCCCCTCCTACTTCAGTTAAGGAGTTGCGCACTGCATTGGGACACACAGGATACTACAGGAAGTTCATTAAGGGATATGCTCAGATTACAGCACCCATGGAAAATATTTTGAAGAAATATTGTCAGTTTAGTTGGACAGAAGAATGCCAGCAGAGCTTCGACACACTGAAACCGAAAATGGTTACTGCGCCTATTCTAGTTTTCCTAGATTAGACCAAGGAGTTTCATGTGCATTTCGATGTGTCTTCTATTTCTTTAGGAGAAGTGTCAGCACAACCAGGAGAAGGATATATTGACCACCCATTATCCTTTGCTAGCAGGAAGCTATCAACTATTGATATTAATTACACCACCAATGAGCGAGAAGGGTTAGCCATGGTGTATGCATTGCAAAAATTTCTCCACTACTTGTTGGGAGGACACTTTAAAATGTTTACTGATCACTCTGCACTAAAATACCTAGTCAACAAGCTAGTGTTGGGGGGAAGGATATGCAGATGGCTTCTGCTATTTTAGGAAAATGATTTTGAGATCATAGTAAAGCCAGGGAAAATGAACAAAGGTCTTGATCACTTGTCAAGGTTGGAACATGGTGAAGAGTCGACCAATTTGGAGGATACACTACCAGATGCACAACTACTGGTCATTAGAAATATCGATGACCACTTCGCAGAGATAGTCCAGTTCCTATCAATAGGAATGGCACCTAGTGAGTACACAATTCCTCAGAAGAAACAACTAGTAGTGCACGCAACAAACTTCTCACTTATAGTTGGACATCTATACAATATGGGACTTGATGAGATATTAAGAAGATGTGTTATGGAGGAATAACAACCATTAATCCTCATGGAAGCTCATGAAGGCATCGCAGGAGGAGAATATGTAGGAGAAGCAACTGCGCAGAAGGTTCTGAGAGTTGTCCTTTGGTGGCCTACCTTACACAGAGATGCTAAAGATTATTCCAGAGCTTGCAATGTATGCCAAAGAATTGGAAAACCTTCTAGAAGAGATGAAAATCCACTAGCACCACAACTGACCCTACAAGAATTTCAGAAATGGGCCATTGACTTTGTTGGACCTATAATCCCACTAGGAAAGCGCACAGGAGCAAGAGAAATTAAGGACTATAGTGCAACTACAGTTGCGCTCTTCATATTTGACAAAATAATAACCAAGTTTGGATGCCCAAAGATCCTTATGAGTGATCAAGGAACACATTTCATCAATAAGACAATTGAATCTATGACTGAATAGTTTTCATTCCACCATCAGAAGAGCACACCGTACCATCCACAAGAAAATGGGACAGTTGAATCATTCAACAAGATCTTAGAGACAACGCTCATGAATATTTGCAATGTGAACAAGGATGATTGGGATTTAAGAGTAACAGCAGTATTATGGGCCTATAGGACCACTTCCAAGAAAATAACAATGTAGACCCCTTTTAAGTTAGTATATGGTCTTGAAGTTGTTGTTCCAATGGAATATTTGGTACCAAGCCTGAGAATTGTTGCCTTTACAGATATGGATGACAATGGGGTTGTTCAAGAGAGGCTTCCACAGTTGGTTGAAATGGAGGAAGACAGATTTGTTGCAGGATTCCATCAACAAGTACAGAAGGAAAGAGAAAAGTCCTACCATGACAGGCACATCAGGAAGAAGGAATTTAGACAAGGTGATCTAGTACTGGTATATGAAAGCAAGTTCATAAACATCCTAGGAAGTTCAGAATGCATTGTCTAGGGCCATACGAGATCGATTATGTTACCAAGGGAGGATATGCGCAATTGAAGACGTTGAATGGAGAATGGAAAGAAGGTTTGGTGAATGGGAGCCGGCTAAAGTTGTACTATGACAACCAGCTGCCTCGCAACCCTCAGTAAAAGCATGAAGAAAAGGGTTTAGGTACCAGGTGCAGTTGAAAATAGGTACTAGACACAAAAAAGACAGACTACACAAGGAGGAAAAGGAGGCATAGAGCAAAATGTAGAGGCTGCGATACGTAGTCTGAAGTCGAATTAAAACATGAAGCTCAAATATGAAGTGCCTTGGGATGAGTCACAAGTGAGTGTTGGGGGCCTGTTGGCCCTTGGTTATGGAAGCAAGCAAAGATCAAGGAAGAAAAGGAAAAATGAGAACTTCACGCAAGACACAGTGACTGTTATTGGGTTGAAGTGAGAAAAAGAGAAGAAAAGATGGAGCAAAGTCCGAGAAAGCAAGTCGTTGGATGAGGATATCAAGGTTGACAGATCAGCAAGGAAGAAAGATCATGGACAACTCAACAAGTGGAAAAATCCACCGTTAGATGCTTTGGAGTACTGCACAAGAAGAAAGGAAAGACAGGCTGGCGAAGCCCGGAAAACACGAGTCAAGTTGACCTAGGGTTTTAGACACCTAGGGTTTTGGACACCTAGGTTTTGGACTAAGGTTCTTAGTGAGTAATTGTAAAGTATAAATAAAGGTCATGAGAACCTACGTTGGGTTGGTACGATATTATTGTCAATCTAGTGGTATTATTGTTTGAGAGAGAAGTGCTAGGTGTGAGAGCTTTCTAGTATTGTAAGATATTCATCTAGGTACGAATATCAACCCTACAGCTAGGTGCACAGGGAGGGTAGAGAAAGAGAGGAGAAGAAAAAAGATATGCTATCTAAGAGCACAAAAAAGAACTGTATGCTTTACCTTAATATATTATAGCACATTTATGTGGACGTAGCCCTAGAGAGAGGGTGAACCATGTATATTTTTTTGTGTGTGTGATTGGTATTTTATCT
Source organism: Picea engelmannii (assembly GCA_009831015.1). Taxonomy (NCBI): domain Eukaryota; kingdom Viridiplantae; phylum Streptophyta; class Pinopsida; order Pinales; family Pinaceae; genus Picea; species Picea engelmannii. Next base: position 16,977 of record WSFP011396152.1, on the reverse strand, counting down.
CTGTCATTGATATACTGTGATTTCATTACTGTTATAGATCCGATAAGTAGATGTGCAGAATAGATCTAAGATGATAAGTGATATATGAACATTGTGCTTCTCTTGTGTTAGATCCACTTGATATTCCCCTAGGTTGTAGACATCTCTATCCTTTAACCCCCTCATAACTGCTTCGGGTGAGACTGCATCTACTTCGCAGGTGTTGCTGAAAGAGCCAGTAGTTAGGGCTTGTCGATGTGCTCTTGGAGATGAACCCTAGGTCTACCCCTGTAACAACAGGCCCTAAACAATGTTTTTTTGGCTTGCCATAGTAAAAATATAGACAAAGTTACAGTTTGACGGCATAATGTGTATTTCTCAAAAATACCTTTCAAACAGGATATCATGCACCTTAAATAGAGGTCGTATGCAAAAGTTACGACCCCGGGAAGTTGACGTGCCAACTTACCCATCGGGCCCACATAACTTTTGGCAGTTCACCTCCTAGGGTTAGGTTTATGGATGTCTAGGGTTTTGGAATTCATGAGTAATGTTAAAAGGTCCTCTAGAGCCTCATTGTAATAATTCTGCTCAGACAGATGCACATAGAAGCCACATCTATTCTCAGAGATAGCTACCACCATTTGAGCAAGTTGTTTTCATTTCTGCAATTTTACAGTTTCTTCCTATTTTATTTATTCAATAGAAGTTATTGTTCAATGAATATTTGTTGTTTTTATACGTATATCTATGTTATTGTATTCAGTCTATTATTCATTTTGTTCCACTCATAAATCCAAATCAATGGTACCAGAGCGTTCTGTTATTCATTTATTTTTATTTTCTCGTGCATGTCTCCATCAAGATCTTGGTAAAAGAAGTTGGGACTTGAACCAGTCGAGCCTTTGCAAGATCAGTCATGTCACACCTGGAAAAAAACCCATGGGGGATGAGAAGAAAGATGATGGGGTAGGATATCCTTTTAAAATGTTTCTCGAGAAATCTCTTACATGACAAAGGAATGAAATGATGGACAACTTTGCACAGCTCCTTTGGTGGTTTCCCACAGGAGACGCATCTTCATCAAGCATCCATGCAACCCCCTTCAAGGTACAAGTAAATTTTGATATCCCATTATTTGAAGGACTAATAGATGTGAATGTTGTATATAAATGGTTGAATCTTCCAGAAGGGTATTTTCAGTCCACAATTTTTTCGACATGGAAAAGATTAATTTTGCACTCCTCAAGGTCATCCCCCATGTTAAGGACTAGTAGGATACTTACTCTGAGCAAAGGGCCATAGAGGAATATACAATATTTGTGGTTGCCCCAACATGGGATTCCTTCAGGGATGCCATTAAACAATAATACTACCCTATTGGAAGCTACGATGACCAGTACACAATATGGACCACACTGCATCAAGAAAGGGACCAGACAATACCAAATTTCAGCAATATTTTCCATACCCTGTGCACCAAATTGGGTATCAAAGGATTTGAACGACATCTAGTGCTCAAATACCATGGATGTCAAGATCGAGCAAAAATTTAAGTAGAAGAGGAGAGAGTTTGGATCTTCAAAATCCTCACAGCCGAAGAAGGGAAAAGGTGGCCCCAACCCACAAAACAAGGGAAAGAGAAAAGATGACCACTCTTAGGAAAACCAGTCAAAGATGCAACACAATAAGGGTAATAAGAAGTCGAATAAGGACACAAGAAAGTGATGTGAATACCATAAAATCCCTTGGCACAACACCGAATAATGTCACTCCAAGTAGTCACTGGTGGTCGAGCTAAAAGCTTTCGAGTCATAGGAATATTTTGACTCCAAATTAAATCCATAAGGAGGGAATAAAATTATCGATGTCGAACCCAACACCATTTTCGCTACCACCAAAGTCTAGCCAAGTGAACCAGAAGAACCATAGGAAGGGGAACACATATTTCACTCACAGATGTGGGTAAAGGGGGCTCCGCTTCATTTCATTGTCGATAGAGGCAGTCAAAAGAACCTAATCTCAGCAAAGGTCATCAAGCATATAGACCTATCGATGACACCGTACCCACAAGCCTACACCATTGGATGGCGTTTCCAAGGAAGAGATCTTCGCGTTAGCCAACAATGTTGCTTTCCCTATGACATCAAGCCCTTCAAAGATGAGGTATTGTGTGATATTTCTCCCCTTGAAGTTTGTGATTTTATTTAAGGACAACCATATTTGTGGAAGTGACCTGATGTGTATGAGTCTAGACCCCATGGTGTTATTATTACTTTGTGTAGAAAATTGTATAGGATACCAGAGGTAGCACCGCCTACTGCTATTTCTTTCATTTTTGCTAAGCAATGCAGTAAGGTAATTTCACAGACCAGGAAGTTTTTCTTCTTTGTGATCCGTTCTCATAGTAAGAAGAAGGTCACTGCCACATCCATGGCCTCTACACAGAGCATGTATTTTCAGTATAATCAAGTGGACGGGATTGTGGAAGAGTATAGAGACATCTTCTCCTCACCCACCGGGGTATGGATGCATTGCCAAGTCAAGCATCCAATTGATCTAACCCTTAGTGCACCTCTACTTAATGGACCAGTCTATCATCACTCACTGATGGAAAATGATGAAATAAATCATCATATCAAAGAGATTTTTCAAAAGGGGCACATCATACCTAGCTCCTCCCCTTGCGGAAGCCCGATTGTACTAGTGCAGAAGAAAGACAGGACCTGGTGGCTCTGTATTGATTATAGAGCATTAAAAAAAATCATAGTTAGGAATCGATATCCAATTCCCCGAATTGATAACCTTCTTGACCAACTCAATAGGGAAACGTTCTTCATCAATATTGATCCAAAGTTTGGTTACCACCAGGTTCCCATCGAACCAACTGATGTAAGGAAGATAACTTTCAAATCTAAATAAGGTATCTTCGAATGGCTGGTCATGCCCTTTGGCTTAACAAATGCACCAACCACTTTCATGAGCTTGATGGATGATGTATTGATACCCTTCACTAACTCTTTTGTGGTGGTATATCTAGATGAAATCCTCATCTTTTTTCGAACTTGGGAGGAGCACATGCAGCATATTCAACAAGTTTTGAGCAGTCTGCAACAACACAAGCTATATACCAACTTGGAAAAATGATCCTTTGTGCATGAACATGGTCCAATACTTTGTATACATTGTTGATGAGCATGGGGTACATGTGGATCCAACTAAGATCCAATTCATCCGTGATTGGCCAACCCCGACGACACTAACTAAGCTTCAAAGATTCTTGGTACTTTCCAACTTCTACCGACGGTTCATGTTGGGATTCTCCCATATTTCATGGGCCCTCATGCAAGTGACCAAGGGTTGTGGCAGGGAAACATTTGCATGGGGGGAGGCACACCAATGAGAATTTTATGATCTGAAGCATCACTTATGCTCAACTATAGTACTCTCCTTACTTGATCTACAACAATCATTCGAGATTGAGACTAATGCATCCGACTATGTTGTAGGTGTAGTTCTCACTCAACATGGTCATTTTGTAGCATACCATAGTGAGATACTCTCATATTCCATTCGTAAGTACCCTACCTATGACAAGGAAATGTATTTCATTGTGAAAGTCTACCATCAATGGAAACATTACATTTTGGGAAAGGAAAAAATCATCCACACTGATCACAAGCCTCTACAGTTCATACAAACACAAGGGAAGTTGCAGAACAACCTCCATCAAAACTGGTCCACATACATGAAAAAATCCCATCTCAACATCAATTATAAGACATGGATCACAAATCGTGTCACTAACTGCCTCAATCGACATCCTTTGGCTGCACTCACCACCGTGCTCCATTCTTGTTGGCATGAGGCATCGGAGTGGCCCCAAATCTATCAACGAGATCCTGACTTCTCCGCCACCTATCATCTCTTGGGTACAAGTGAAAATTCCATAGATTTTCACATTTAGGATGGACCTTTATTCCACCTGGGCCATGTTTGTGTTCCTGCAAGTGAGCATTCAAATATGATTTGGGACACTCACTACAGTCGGATGGCAGGACACTTTGGCATGGAAAAAACTGTGTTCGTTCTACATAAACATTTTTATTGTCCAAAACTTCGATAGGACGTTAGCAAGTATATCAGATCTTGCACTGCTTGTGCCATTTCCAAACCATCCATCAAAAATAAAGGATTACACACCCCTCTTCCTACTCCCGAGATGCATTGGGAATCCATATCGATGGATTACATGTCTGCCCTTCCATCCACCAAGAAAGGCAATGATTGTGTATTTGTGGTGGTTGATCGGTTTTCAAATATGGTCATTCTCATAGCCTACAAGAAGAGCATCACAAAAACATATACTTCCAAACTCTTCTTCGAACGAGTCAGGGTCCAGTTTTGGATACCACATACCATCATATCCGATCGGGACAACAGGTTCCTCTGCACATTTTGGTCGAGTCTTTGGTCACTGTTGAACACCAAGATCACTAAATCCACTACCTTCCACCCTTAAACCGATGGCCAAACAAAGGTTGTCAATCAGATGATTATGTACATCCTGCACATGTATAACTATAAGAATCTGCATAAATGGGATGAGAGTCTTCCCTATGTTCAACAAAGCTACAACAGGGCTCTCCATATCTCCACCGGACATAGCCCCTTTCAGGTGGGGTTAGGATTCCAACCCTTAGATCCCATTGATGTTGCACTACCTCTTGCAACCACATAGACAGATTCTTCCCATGTTCAGTCTGAGGTCAAAAAAGCCACCAGATTCATTGAGCATATTTATCACATCCTCCAACAAGGCCATGAGATTTTGCAGAAATCCAAAGCTAAGTACAAGAAGCACTATGATCAACATTGGGTAGCGCACAAGTTTTAGGTGGGATACAAGGTCTGGTTACCTTTGCAGAAAGAATGCCTTACAGGGCCCCATCGTACACTCAATCCACTTTGCTATGGGCCTTACACCATCACCAAGGCCATGGGTGACAATGATTTTGAGCTCAACACTTCCCCCTTCCTTGGCTTGAACCCAATGTTCAATGTGGACCTCCTCTGACCATATTTTCCACCATTATTAAACATCTCAGAGATCGTAGAACAGTTGAAAACAACATAGCTCAACCCTAACTGCATGGAGCATGCATCCACTAATCAGATAGTGGACACATAGGTCAAGGTCACTCACGAGTAGAGGATCCATATTTATTGGGTTGTCAAGGAAGGAAAGATCATGCATTAAGGCAAGTGACTCACCTAGAGCCAAATTCGGTAGAAATTTCCTCACCTGATGGGGGCACTCAACGCAATGGAGCCCATTGCTTTCTAATAGGGGAGGACTGATCCAAGTGGAAATTGGTAGCCACCCACCTATTCCAACTAGCTCCTTTTGATAGTTTTTAGTTCAACACATTCTTATGTAATTGTAGGTTCTACACTTCCGAGGATGTTTGAATCCCTACACAGCTTTTAGGTGGATATTGGTGGCCACCCACCTAATCCAACTGAATTATTTGGAAGTTTTCATACCAGTACATCTTTATGTACTTCCAGGGTCGTTTTGGGGCTCTAAATAGTGTTCTTTTGGCTTGCCACAATCAAATTGTAGATGACATTATAGTTTGACGACATAATGTGTAGTTTTAGAAAACACCTTTCCAATGGGATATAACGTGCCTAACACGCAGGTCATATGCAAAAGTTATGACCTTGGGAAGTTGAGGTACGAACTTAACCATCGGTCCCACATAACTTTTGGCATTTCACCTCCTAGGGTTAGGTTTTTGGATGTCTAGGGTTTTTTCATTCATGAGTAATGTTAAAAATGCCTCTTGAGTCTCATTGTAATATTTTTTCTCCGACATATGCGCGTAGCAACCACATCTCTTCTCAGAGATAGCTACCATCATTCGAGCAAGTTGTTTTTAGTTATGCAGTTTTACAGTTTCAACCTATTTTATTTATTCAATAGAATTTATTGTTCATTGGATATATGTTGTTGTTCTTCGTATCTATGTGTTATTGTATTCAATCTATTATTCATTATGTTTCGCTCATAAATCCATATCAATATGGAAATTGTATAAAACATTAGCATATAAACTAGAATAATACACTAACATGTATAACAAAAATGCCCGTGGAAAGTAATACAAATATTTGCAACATATAATTGGATGAGAAAATAGTATTTCTATTAATGTAATCAACATAATTACATAGGTGAAAATATTTTGTATTGGCACATATCGGAACCAAGAAATTAAGTCCCTCCACCTGGACCTTCACCACTTCAATCATCCACAAAGGCAAGCTCACAAGTAGTATAAGTAATTTAGTTTCTCCTTCTCAATATAGGAAGATATTAGCTACTAAACACAAAAGGAGTTCAAACTTTAAAGGACAGAGGGATGCAAAGTCAATATGAGGTGAATTGTTTTCAAAGTATCTTTGTTGTCAATGATGAATTTTCTTAGAGGCTTTTATATGGCTCAATTTATAGCCTTCAAATGGAATTGAAGGGTTGATTCAAAGTGTTTCTAAAATATGGAAGGTCAAGGATCATAGATCTTGTGAATTGGAATGGAAACCCGACATATTTTTTATTTTTTGAGCACAAAACTTGATGTACACGGGTTGTAATGGAGAAACCTACGTATATGTGAGTTGTCTAACTGTGTCTCACTTATATGTACGAAATTTTGAATTTTTTACTCTGGAATGAGAAAAATGGAGAATGTGGGTCTGCAGAGGAAAATGGAAGGCCATCAAAGAAATATGGATTGAGTGTGGGAAAATTTTCTATAACAGATGCCCCTTAATTTGTGAGGTCATAGGAGAAGTCATGATGTCCAAAATACATTATAATTCCCAGAAGTGGAGTAGTGAGGACCGAGCTGGAAGAACTGGTCACCCGTGAGAATATTACAATTCATATTGACTTTGTACACATGGATGCCAATTTGGAGTACACTCCAGATCCATTTGGATATATAACAAATAACTATTCATGGCCATGAATAGGGAATACAAAGTAGGCATATGCCATAGGTGGTCATAGTCACGAACAAAAAATAGTGGAGTCTATTCTCAAAATCAGTTGAAGGTATATGTATACAATTCATTACAATCTGATATTCCATGATCATTGAATTCATATAGGTAATGGTCCAATGAAAGACAACAACCGATATGGGATGTTGCTACTGTGAGTTGGATGTCTTCTACACTATCCGTCGAAGGTGAAAGCCTACATCATGTGAATAAATGAGTTGAATTCGAACAAAATGAGGCTTTGTTTGATTATCAGTCATTGAGGTAAACCGTTAACAAACGAGAGACAACTCACCAATAATGAAAGTAGGTGTCAAGGCACCGAACACATTCAAAAAGTGTGAATAAAGTTGTTGAGGTCGAAAACATGAAGAATCCATCGATCAAGGGACATTGATGTATTCCCAACTATCGATGGCGGGATAGCCTATTGCTAATGACTTCAAGCCTCTAGGTACTCTTATGACTCTAGATATCTATTCCAAAATAGAAAAGTTGAAGTCAATGGAATGAGACCCACTGAAAGAAGAGCATTAAGGCATCTCACATCATCTAGCGCGAGGTACAAAGCAATATCTTAATGATTAGGAAGAACTCAGACAAATAATATTTTCATGAACCAACAACCATGTGTGTCTATTGCATGTACTAGATTCAAGTAGTAGAAAAAAGAGATCCTCTAACTAGAAGCCAATAATGAAAACTGTTGAAAAAGGCAAGGAAACCACCAATAGGGTCTAATGGAATCCAAGACACTGGAAGAATCCCAATTTTGAATAGATTTTGTGTCTTCAAACACAAGGGAAACACGTCGGTCAGTGACCAATGGAGAGATGTCATTTTTTGGGTTCAAGGTCACCTATTAATGATGAAATTAGGCCCAAGTTGTTGTTGATTAAGGTTGGTTGTCATTGATGTCAACCCTTGAACAAAGCCTCGTAGCACAATGGTTGGGTAATGGACCCAATATTGTTTGATGTAAAGATGAATCGTTATTGTCTTTTCATAGTTGATAATAAGAATAAATGGATGAAATCCAAAGTTCCCACCTTATGGTGAAATCCCTCACAGGAAGACACTTTGCGGATTGAGTTATCCTAGAAGTATGGTTAGAGAACTCATGCTTATTTTTGGAATAATGAGATGAATGCCAGTGAATTTTTTAGTGAAACTATCTTATATGGATAGTGCTTTTCATTACATTTCTGGTGGTATGTGGAACGTCACATAACTCCTCATGGTTTGAGAGTTATGGCCTTACGAAGTTGGAGAACCCTCATATGTCATCTAGAAGACCCAAAAGGTCAAAATAGTCAAAGTGGTTTAAGAGATTTTAAAAGGTAAATAATAAATTTAAGTGATGAGTGTAATATAATTCAAAGTGAATACAAAATAAATTAATTCAATAATAAATTTAATGGGGAAATTAGAAGTGGGTTAACCCTAAAATAAGGAAAGTGGGCAAAGTGACCTAGAAGACGTTTTTAAGGAAGCTACTTGGACAGTATAAATAAGAGGCAAGGCTCTCTCATTTAAGATACACTTGAGAATATTGAATACCTATAGGTGTCTGAGGTAAACAAGGGATATCTAAGCCTAATTTCTGAGGAAAGTGAAGAAAAGAAGGTCGAAATTCAAGGAAGAATAATTTCTTTTGATGATGCTTTCTAAGGTATGTTTTTTCCAGGTCATCTCACCATTTTCGCAATAACTTTTTTTATAGAATGATTTAGACCATGGAATTGATATTCCATTGAGGAAACATATCCAAATATCTCTGATAAAAAATTATGCTTGTGGGTCATTTTATTTTTGGAGTTACACTCCGTGGAAAATAGGGTCTGTGGCTAGTCCCGAAACTAGTCAAAAACAGGTGTTTCGGGTAAAAACGTCATAAATTATTCATAACAGATCCAAATTTAGTAAGAAAAATTTTTTTGGTTATAGTACAGTCTGTAGTATGTTGTGTAACATTTTCATATCAATTCAACAAATATTTCATGTGGGGCACGCTCTACAAGGTCACTCTCTAGAGTAAGTCAGAATTTAGCAAGGTCTGTCATTTTTGCTATAACTCCTTTTCTGAGAGGTTCCAAGTAGTGAAACATGGAGGAATTGCATAAAACACACTGAAGAAAATTTTGTATAAGTTTCATATCTTTATTCATTACAAGTACAAAGTTATGATTATTTCAAGTTAGGGTTGTTGACTAATCCAAAACTAGTTTTGTGAGACTAAAGAAACGTTTGATGAAAATCCTAGTCTCTTGTTGTTAAATTTAAGGAAGGTTTGCAGATATGTTATCATATACACCAAGTCTATTACATATTTACAAATCATATTTTGATGATGAAATTGATGAGGGATTTTGGTTGAGGTACAAGTTGGGTACATGGTTGAGACAAGTAGTTGATGAGTTGGCACATACATGAGGTGTATATTTGACGATGTTGGTACATATTGATGAGTCATAGTTGATGAGTACTTGACACATGATTGGTACATACTTGGTACATTGTTGGTTGCACTTGTTTATGGTACAGGTTGGTGCATGTTTGATGCACTTGTTTATGGTACAAGTTGATTACAGGTTGAGGTACAGGTTGATGCATGGTTCAAGTTTATTGGTACATGTTTACAACAGTATATCTCACAGTGATAGTGTGATAGTGGTTCCATCATTCTACTTCTACTTTAGGGAGGTTGGATGGGGCAAGGACAAGTGGTTGTAGCCACCTTCTGGTTGTAGCCGGGGAACATAGGGGGTTGTAGCATCCTTCTGGTTGTAGCCATAGAATTGGGGAGTTGGAGCTTCCCTCAGGTTGTAGCCTGAGAAACTAGGGGGTTGGATCCTCCTTCCAGTTGCAACTGGAAAAAAAAGGAAGTTGGTGCTTCCAATGAATCTAATTCTTCAAGACATATAAGATAAAGCATTCTCTGGTTTTCTCCCGATTTGGGTATCCACGTAAAAAACTAGTGTACTGTGTATGTGTCTGATTGTTCATTTCTTACTGCACATTATTGGATAATAATTCTACATTGATATAACACTTGGATTATTTGGAGAAAATGGAGTATAATTACGCTATCATTGATTCACCCCCCTCTTAGTAATTCAATAATTGGTATCAAAGAAGGTTCATTCAGAAATCAATTTAACCACTGAAAGGTAGATCATGGAGAGTACCAACTCATATAAAAATGGAATACCACACTTTGATGGACGAAAGTATGCTTTTTGGAGCATAAGGATGAAGACATATATACAAGCACAGGGGTTTGAAATTTGGTAATCAATTGTAGATGGATACACAGTACCAGCAGTTCAACCAACAAATGAAAAAGCAGTGAAACTTGGTCAGAATAATTCCAAAGCTACAATTTCACTTTTGAATGGTCTCAGTGAAACAGTATTCACCAAAGTTTCACATTGTAAATTTGCCAAAGAGATTTGGGACAAGCTTCAAAATATTTATGAAGGAGATACAAAAGTCAAAGAAACAAAACTTCAAACTTACAGAGGTCAGTTCGAACAACTAAAAATGAAAGAAGATGAGAATATTGCAACCTACTTCTTAAGAGTTGATGAAACAGTGAATGCAATCATAGGATTGGGAGAACAAATCGAAGAATTTGTAATTGTTCAAAAGGTACTAATATCTCTTCCTATGAGATTCAACCCTAAGATATCAACACTAGAAGAAAGATCGAATCTGAACTCAATAAGCATGGACGAATTACATGGAATCTTCACAGCATATGAAATGAGAACTGAACAGGAAAATCCAGATGTAAAAGAAGCAGCCTTCAAATCATCCAAAAGATCAAAGCAAAAGAAAAAGGAACAAGAAGAATATAGAAACAACAACGACGTCTCAGAAGATGATGAAGAAGTGGCCAACTTCGTCAAAAGACTGAACAAGGGAACCAATGGTAGGTATAGAGGTAAGATTTATTTAATTTGTTTTAATTGTGATGGTATTGGTCATTTTTCTAACAAATTTCCTCATAAGAAAAAAATAAATGATGAAGGTTACTCAAAAGGAAAACACACATGTAAAGGAAAAATAACTACAAAGAAATATTTCAAGAAAGGCTTATGCATCAAATAAGACATCTCATCATCAAATGAAGATGAAATTAGTGACAGGGAGACGAGAAGAGTTTTATTCATGGCAGTAAAAGATTCTGACAAAGAAGACTCCGAAGAAGAATATGAAGAAGTCAAAGAAGGATATGAATAAGTCGAAGATGAAATTGAAGAGGTGGAAGTTGAGTATCGAAAAGAATTAATGTGTGCCATAGAAGTTATCAGAAGAAAAAAGAAGAAAAACAAAAAACTACAAGTAGAACTAGACAAGAAAAAGGACACTCGAGAACTAGAACAAATGATCACAAGATTGAAGGTTCAAATAGAAGACGATAAAAGAATTGAAGAAGCACTCAAAGAACAACTAGAAGAAAAGGACAAGATCATTGGAAACTTGGAAGCAAAGATTGTCACACTAAGAAAGGATATTCAAAAGAAAAGTATGCAGAATAGCTCAAAAGTTCTGGATGACATTATCAATAGTCAAAAATCTCATCTTGACAAGTCTGGACTTGGATACAATCAAACAGAAAAGGGATCAAGCTCCAAAACAACAGAGCAAGAAAAAAATCCAAAAATCTATGCAGAAACAATCAAAGGGGATAGGAAGATGTATAAGGAAGATTACAGGGACACTCCTCAACTGAGAAGATTCAGATTTTAGAATCAACAACAGACAGATAGGCCTCAAGAAGAATAAGGATTCATAAGAGCACCTTCTTTCAGAAGATATTGAACTCCCAAGTATCAAACTATATTTTTTGGTTTATGTTATGCATGTAATAATTTTGGACATAAAGTTGTGAATTGCAGGGCTAACAACAGGAACAATAACAACTTTGAGAGTCATACACAAAGGGGTTACTCAATAAGACCTAGTGAAACACAGAGAAGAAGTTACAACATGTTTGAATCTTTGAGCACTGAAGTGGAATGTTACAAATGTAACAATTTTGGACACATGGCCAAAATTTGCAGAATGACAGTTCCTCCTAAAGAACCTCAACAGAATAACAACAGTCACAGATAAGAACCTCAGAAAATGACATGGATAAGAAAGCAAGATCAGTATAGCAATGAAGAATGCATAGTCGCTCTACAGGCTAACAAGAAGAAACACGGTTGGTATGTTGACAGTGGGTGTTCAAAACACATTATAGGTGATAAAGACAAATTTTTTACATTGCGAAAGGAAAGAAATGGATCAGTCTCCTTCAGAAATGATAATTCAACCAAAATCATTGGAGAAGGCACAGTCCGAATTGGGAACAAGAATAAAAAGGAACAAAATGTTCTACTGGTAGAAGATATGAAACATAATCTTCTAAGTGTGATTCAAATGTGTGACCAAGGTCATAAACTTACTTTCGATTCACAAAAGTGTGAGATAAGAAGAGAAGGTTCAATTGGTCGATACAGCTGCAAGAACTTCAAACAACATATATGTGTTAAGTGAAATTGGAAATGAAAAGTGTTGTCTAGGAAAGGAAGATGAAATTTGGCTATGGAACAGAAGAATGGGTCACATGCATTTTGATAACCTTCTCAAAGTCAGCAAAAGAGATGTAGTCAGAGAAATTCCCCAGATCACAAAACCAACCAACACTTTATGCAAGCATTGTTAACAAGGAAAGCAAACAAATACCAGGTTCAAATCAAAGGAATATTCAACAACAATACCACTAGAAATTGTGCATATTGATCTAGTTGGACCAACTACAACAAAGGGATTAAAAGGTGAGAGATTCTTTATGTTATTAGCTGATGATTATACAAGAATGACTGCAGTTTTCTTTCTCAAGAACAAGTCAGAAGCTTTTGAAAACTTCAAGATCTGCAAGGAAATGGTTGAAAATGAGATGGATTCAAGAATCAAATGCTTGAGATCTGATAATGGAGGATATTTCACTTCATAGGAATTTATGAAATACTGAAGCAGTCATGGAATAAAAAGTCAATTCTCTGTTGCCAGGACACCTCAACATAATGGAGTTGTTGAAAGAAAGAACAGGACAGTATAGGAAATGGCTCGAACAATGCTAATGGATTCCAAATTGACAGATATATTTTGGACACCGACAGTGCATACATCAGTTCACATTCAAAACAGAGTAATGCTCAGAAACAACACTGATAAAACTCCCTACGACCTACGGAAAGGAAGACCAACAAATGTGAAGCACTTCAAAGTTTTTGGAAGCAAATGCTACATCAAAAGAGAAGATGGTAGAATGGGAAAGTTTGAATCTTGTGTGGACAAAGGAGTACTTGTTGGTTACTCAAGTACAAGGAAAGAATACAAGTGTTACAATCTAAGATTGAACAAAGTTGTGGAAAGCGTCAACGTAACAATTGATGAAATAGGTAGACCATAATCAAAGGAAGAAGAAAACAAATCAATGGAACAACTTTTTGAAAAAGAAGAAGCAGAAGATGAAGTAGAAGAGGAAGATGAAGAGAATCCAACAGAAACAGAAGAGAAAGTTCAACAAGTATCTCCAAAGACACCTAGAAAACAAGTACAGAAGAATCATCCTTCAGATCAGATTATTGGAAACAAAGATGCAGGAGTTGATACTAGAAGAAAAATCCGCTCACCAGAACAAACACACCTAGAACTCTTATCTACAATTGAACCAAATTGTTTTGAAGAAGCCAACAAGGATGAATTTTGGAATAAGTCCATGAATGAAGAATTTGATCAAATAGAGAAAAATGACACTTGGGAACTGGTTCCAAGACCAAAGAATAAGAATGTGATCGACACAAAATGGGTTTTTAGGAATAAATTAAATGAAGATGGACAAGTTACAAGGAACAAAGCTAGATTTGTATGTAAAGTATATGCACAGATTGAAGGAATTGAATTTGAAGAGACATTTGTCCTAGTTGCCAGAATGGAAGCAATCCGGTTGCTTTTAGCCTATGCATGCTCCAAAAATGTTAAAGTATATCAGATGGACGTAAAATCATATTTTCTGAATGGGGAACTTAAAGAAGAAGTCTACATTGAACAACCAGAAGGATTTCAGTTGACAGAGAATGAAAATTATGTGTGTAAATTAAAGAAGGCCTTGTATGGTCTAAAACAAGCTCCTAGAGCATGGTACTCTAGACTGGATAAGTATCTGCTGCAAGTAGGGTTCATAAAAGGAAGTGTTGACAAAAACCTCTACATCAAGGTAATTAAAGGTAATATTTTATTAATTGAATTTTATGTTGATGATATTATTTTTTGTAGTGATGATGACAGGTTAAGCCAGAAATTTGCAAAAGATATGCAGAATGAATTTGAAATGTCATTACTTGGAGAACTATCCTTATTTTTGGGACTTCAAATATGTCAAAGAAACAAAGGAATCTTTATTTCTCAAACCAAGTATATCAGTGAAATGATAAAGAGGTTCGGAATGGAAGATTGCAAACCAGTTATCACTCCCATGCAAACCAGTTGAAAAATGAGCAAAGATGATGATTTGAAGTCTACATATCAGAGGCAATACAGGTCAATGATTGACAACCTACTATATGTGACAAAATCCAGACCATATGTAATGCAGGCAGTTGTACAGGTGGCATGATTTCAAGCAGCACCAAAGGAGTCACATGTGTTAGCAATGAAGAGGATTTTCAGATATCTCAAAGGCACAAAAGAGTTTGGATTATGGTATCCAAAAGGAAAGGATCTATCACTTATTGCCTACATAGATGCAAATTGGGCAGGTTGTATTCATGACCAAAGAAGCACCAGTGGAGCAACGTTCTACTTGGGTGAGTGTTTAGTATCATGGCTAAGCAAGAAATAATCATCAATATCTTTATCTACAGCCGAGGCAGAGTATATTGCATCAATATCATGGTGTACACAGGTTCTTTGGATGAAACAAACTCTGACAGATATACAAGTTGAGTATGATGAACCCATTCCAATATATTGTGATAATACAAGCATCATCAGTATCTCGAAGAACCCAATGATGCACTCCAAGACAAATCACATCCCAATAAAGTATCACTTTCTATGGGAGCAGGTTGTTGAAAAGAACATCAGAGTTGAGTATGTGGGCACAAAAGAACAAGTGGAAGACATCTTCACAAAACCACTTCCATAGGAATCCTTTGAATATCTTCACCAGAGACTTAGAGTTATTTATACTCCAAAATGAATTTTTTTGAATGCTTATCTTATATTTCTTAGATTTACACGAGGAAACACCATAAGAGGAAAGTTCAGTCAGGGGGAGCAACCTCGGATGGAAAGATACCTTTGCCATTAATGAAAAAGGGGGAGAGATTTATCAGATGCAGAGGACAGTGGCAAAGGACAGAGGCATGGTTCTAGGGGCAGCATGAGTGATATGATTTCAATATTTCATCAAAGTGTTTCCATCAATGCCAAAGGGGAATATTGTTGATTAAGGTTGGTTGTCATTGATGTCAACCCTTGAACAAAGCCTCGTAGCACAAAGGTTGGGTAATGGACCCAATATTGTTTGATGTAAATATGAATCGGTATTGTCTTGTCATGATTGACAATAAGTAGAAATGGATGAACTCCAAAGTGGTCCCCTTATGGTGAAATCCCTCACGGGAAGACACTTTGCAGATTGAGTTATCCTAGAAGTATGGTTAGAGAACCCATGCTTATTTGTGGAATAATGAGATGAACACCAGTGAATTTTTTAGTGAAACTATCCTAGATGGATATTTCTTTTCATTCCATTCCTAGTGGTATGTGGAACATCACATAACTCCTCATGGTTTTAGAGTTATGGCCTTACGAAGTTGGAGGACCCTCATATGTCATCTGGAAGCCCCAAAAGGTCAAAGTAGTCAAAGTGGTTTAAGATATTTTAAAAAGTAAATAATAAAGTGAAGTGATAAGTGTACTATAATTCAAAGTGAATACAAAATAAATTAATTCAATAATAAATTTAATGGAGAAATTAGAAGTGGGTTAACCCTAAAATAAGGAAAGTGGGCAAAGTGACCTAGAAGACGTTTTTAAGGAAGCTACTTGGTGAGTATAAATAAGAGGCAAGGCTCTCTCATTTAAGATAGACTTGAGCATATTGAATACCTATAGTTTTATGAGGTAACCAAATGATATCTAAGCCGAATTTCTGAGGAAAGTGAAGAAAAGAAGGCCAGAATTCAAGGAAGGATAATTTCTTTTGATGATGCTTTCTAAGGTATGTTTTTTTCAGGTCATCTCACCATTTTGGTAATAATTTTTTTTCTAGAATGATTCAGACCATGAAATTGTTATTCCATTGAGGAAACATATCCAATTATCTTTGGTAAAAAATTAATCTTGTGGCTCGTTGTATTTTTGGAGTTACACTCCATGGAAAATAGGGTTTGTGGATAGTCCTGAAACTAGTCAAAAACAGGTGTTTCGAGTAAAAACATCATAACTTCTTCATAAAAGATCCAAATTCAATAATAAAAACTTTTTTGGTTAGAGAACCATTTTTAGTATTCTTTGTAATAGTTTCAAATCAATTCAACAAATATTCCGTGCGTGGCACACTCTACAAGGTCGCTCTCTAGAATAAGCCAGAATTCAGCAAGGTGTGCCATTTTTTCCATAACTCCTTTTCTGAGAAGTTCCAAGTAGTGAAACCTGGAGGAATTGCATAAAACACACTAAATAACATTGTGTATCATTTTCATATCCTTATTCATTACAGGTACAAAGTTATGATTATTTCAATTTAGGGTTGTTGACTAATCCAAAACTAGTTTTGTGAGACTAAAGAAACGTTTGATGAAAATGCTAGTCTCTTGTTGTTAAAGTTAAGGAAGGTTTGAAGGTATGTGATAATATACACTA
>WSFP011396151.1:0-27288 GCA_009831015.1 Picea engelmannii | reverse complement strand
GATTCCTATCGTATTTAGTTGCGGTGATAGTTTGTTCAAAACAATTTTCTATTTGATAGCTACAGAGTTTGATGTACAATCTTTGAGACTTTACATTGAGAAATCCTTTTGCAATGCAATGAAAAGTGGTGACCAGAATGCATTGCATTGCTTGTGTGAATATCTAACACTTGGTCCTATAGAAAATACAGGAGCTATTGTGAATTAGTGGGAGTATCTTGTAAATATGGAAATTTCATATGAAAAAGGGAATAAATAGGGTGGATCATTATGTATGCAATGGGCATCATTCATTTTCAATGTCAATATCCAATTGTGGTTCCTCCATGGCAACAATATTGTCAACTTGTATTACGTTGGCTCGAAAAGCGATAAATAGTTGATGTGTTGTCATTTGAAACACATATAGTTCATGTTCACTATGATCCATTACATTAGCTAATGAATTCAACAACCTCGTGGAGTTTCTTGAAGAAGAACTTAAATAGTGGCTTGTTACATTTTTTAATGAGAATGAAGAGCACTTGTCAGCCATCGAAAAATTGCAAGTGGAATGCAAAGAAGTAGAGGACATTTGTGTGTTTCAATTTAAGCAAGAAATCGCCATCCCACCAATCAAGAACTATATTGATGACTAGGTCAAGAACACCTTGCAATAGATTGTTAACCCAGAATAGCCACCACAGGTAGTTACTTCAACAGAAGTCGAAAGCAAGAAATGTTATGAAGGCACATACACAACAAAAAAACTCAAACCAGACAAATTGAATATTTGCTTCTTGGTAAGTAGTTAAGGATCCATTGCATCTGCTTCTGCTATCATTTTCTTTTGTTGACTTTGTAATTTCTCAGAATTATTTCATTTATGAACTTTGCAGACTTAACACCAGTTTCTAACTATCTTTCTTTCTTTCTTCTAGGTCTTTCTTCTATTTACTGCTCCATGGGAGCCCCAATCCAAGTCCATTTGGAAAAATTCATTTACTTTTTACAAACATTATTTAAAAGACAATTGTATATTTTTTGATCATATCGAAGAACTGTTTGGAATATATGGCTAGTGATTTTCCAAGCTTTGAGTTTAAAACTGAATTTTCAAGTATGTCTACACTCTTTATGATTTTTCAATGAAACATCATATTAAGTTCTCTGCATATATGGTTCTTTAATTCCATTATGTGAAATGTTATTTTGACTTTTATACTTTTTTACAGACATTGTGTAAAATACAACTACATATTTATTTGTGCTTTCCAAAGAACTGTTTTGGCATAGATGGTCATCGATTTTCCACGCTTTGAGTTTTAAAGTGAATAGTCAATTTTGTTTTCATTGTTTATGATTTTTTAATGAAATATCATGTTAAGTTCTGTACATATGTGGATATTTATTTTCATTATGCAAAATCCTGTTTTGACCTTTATGCTATCACTTGCAAATTTTGTAGTGTATTGTGAATACTAAATAGAATACAGCCTTGTCCTTTCTCATACCTTGCTTTCTTTGTGAATGCTTACTTAACAAACCAACTCCATTTTCAGGTTTTGTTTTAATTGTCTATGATGACATTTTATGCTGCTCCATTTAATTGGTATAAAAATTGCAAAAGAATTTGGCCTCCTCAGGTTCTTTTCAAGATTTAAACATCCTTAGAAATCAATAATGGTGATTGAACATTGTCCAGTATACCAACAATTTCCTTCACATTGTTTTTTTCCATTTGTGTTATCTACAAAACTAGTTTTCCTATTAAGTTGGAACATTGACAATTCCTCTTCTTTTGCACTGTGTTTGATCTCTTAAATTCTCTGCACATTGTCTTTTCTGAGATTCGGTTGAAAAATAGTTTTTCCTATTAAGCTAGAAGTTTGAAAATTATGTTGTGTTTGCACTCTGTTTCATGTCTGCAGTCATTTGCACATCGCTTTTTCTAAACTTTGAAAAAATAAAAAAATAAATGATACCAGTAACAAATTTTTGATGTGCTACTAACAATTTCAAGAGTCACAGGGAACTCCACTGCATCTGCTTTTTGCATATCCTAAGTGTTAAATTTAGAGCTTCTATTAAGTTGTTTTCAATTTACTAGACAATAATAGCATACACAGGATCACTGAAAGATACACAATCACAAGGTGCACAACATTTATCCTGGCAAACCCTTATGGGGGAAAAACCCAATAAAAAATTCCTTAATATAGATTTCCAATACAATGTCAAGATAATAAATCCAACACAAGAGAATATCCAACACTGAGCAATGTGCCTCTCTCTTCCTTCTTCCAACAACTAGCACCTACAACTTCCTTCAAACGTGCACACTAGATGAGTGACTTGGTGAGTAAGCTAATGAGGCGCCTTCCACTCTTATTTATACTGGTTGGAAGGCACTAGGGTGGTGTCTCTTCATCAAGCAGGGTCGAATTCTTCACTTAGTGGCTAAACCACTTTAATTATGCCTGGGGGCGACTTCTTAATTAGCAACATATAATTAGGGTTTGACCAATCCACAAAAGGGGATTTGGTCTTATACAAAGCCCAAAATGATCAATCCAAAAAAGAAGATTGATCTATAAGATAATAACTCAATAATAAGTAGAATATTATTTACAGTTACAATATTTCAACACTCCCACTTAACAAGAAGGGTATTATACAACATCATTAGGAGAGAGAGAGGGCAGAAACATCAACAACATCTGGAACATTGATTGTCATATCTGTTATGAGGAAAATCTATCTATGGCTAGGGGTAAACCACAACAAACAGAAATGACTATAGAAATAAACTCTAATCTCAAGTATGCTATATAAAAAAATATGCTAGCAAGACAAGATAAAAAGCCTACCTCGTCCAGACGTTTGATGAAGTCCACCATTGAGCACTTGACTCAAAGTAATACACCTACAACTTGTCCTCAACAACCAAGAAACACAAGCATATGGTGATAATATATAATGTTATCACATTCAATAGCATAATCCATCAACATTCATACGCCCATGGAATAACAATTCAAATATTCACAAGATACTAATTGGATGAGAAAAGAGTATTTCTATTAAAATGTAATTAGTAGAAGTGAATGAATTACAAACTTTCATGTCGGCGCGGTTCAGAACAGAGAAACTAAGTTCCTTCCAACTGGACCTTCACCACTTAAATCCTCCACCAAAGTCAAGCTCATATAAGAGATACAATAAGGTTCTCAATCAAGTAGGGAAGATCTTCGGGGTTGAACAATGTGTTTAGACTTAAAGGACAGAGGGATGCAGACTCAATATGAAGTGAATAATTTCTCCAGAGTAACTTTTCTCTCAAAGTTGAATTCTTCTCCTCTTTTCCATAGCTCGGATTTGGCCCATTTGTAGCCTTTAAGTAGAACTGAAGGGTCGATTCAGAACATTTCAAATATATGGAAGGTCAAGGACCATGGATCTCGTGATGTGACATGGAAACCTGCCACCATTTTTTAATTTTGGGAACAAATCCAGATGTACGTGGGCTGTAGTGGTGCAACATGCATATACACATGTTGTACTATAGGTAGGGCGAGTATATGTGGAAAATAATGTTTTTAGCTCTGGGATTTGCAAAAAGGGACTTCAATTCTGCATAGGGAAATGGAAAAAGGCCTTATGTGCAAGTTTGTATAGGGTGAGGCAAATCTTGCTATAACAAATGCCCCCTAATGTGTGAGGCCAGAAAAGTATTTTTGATGGCCGAAATACATTATAAGACCCAGAAGTGGAGTAATGGGCACCCAGCTAGAAGAACTATTTGCTCATTACAATCTGTATTGACTTTGCACGCATGACTACCAATTTGAATTACACTACATATCCATGTGAAAATATACCAAACATTTGTCCATGGCCATGAATAGGAAATACAAAGGTGGCTACATGACAAAGGTTGTCATAGTCACGAATCAAGGCCCAGTAAAACCAATCTCAAAATCAATATGAATATATCTATATACAATGGAGTACAATATGATCTCCCATGCTCACCGAAGTCACATAGGTACTGGTCCAATGAAAGGTAGCAACAACTCATGGAAGTTGTGACTATAAGCTGATGTCTTCAAGTCTTCTATATAATCTGCCAAAGGTGAAAGTCTACATCATGTGAATAAAGGAGTTGAGGTTGAACAAAATGAGACTTTGTTTGATTACCGGTCATTGAGGTATATCGTTAACAAACGTGAGACGACCTATCAATAATGAAAGTAGGTATCAAGGCACCGAGTACAATCTTACAAATGTGAATAAAGGATTCGGGGTCGAACACTTGAAGAATCCATTGATCATGAGACATTGATGTATTCCCAACTGTCGATGGCGAGAGAATCTGCCACTAATGACTGCAAGCCTCTAGGTACTCATAGGACTCTAGGTCTCATCTCCATAATATATGAGTTGAATTCGATCGAAGGAGACCCGTTGAAAGGAGATCATTAAGGAATCTCTCATCATTCAACACGAGGTACAAAGCAGGAGCTTGATGATTTGGAGGAAATCGAATGAAGAACATGTTCACGAACCAACGACCCTATGTGTCTTTCATGTGTGCCAGATGCAAGCGATACACGAAAAATACCCTTTGAATAGAATACAATGAGGAAAATTGATAACAAAGGAGAGGAAACCACCAATAGGGATAATGGCATCCAAGACACTACACGAATACCAATGTGTGAATATATGTCTTGTCGTCGAACACATGGGAAACCACCCATTCAACGACTAATGATGAAATGTTGACTGCTAGGTTCAAGGTTACCTACCAATAATGAAAGTATGACCAGGGTGTGCAATAGGACTACAATTTCATGTGATTCTGAGACACACTGAGGGTATGGCCGAAATGCAAAGTCAAGATTTCTGAGGAGTGGCTAACACAGATTGATAGACATCCTTTGAACAAGAGAATGAGACATATGGAAGACTCTAGCAGCATCGACTCAATGATGAAACTTTGAGATGTAGGAGGCATCAATCAAACTCTCCATAGGGACTGGAAGAGTAACCATTTGGGGGAGTAAACTCTCTATAACGAGCTCAGCTTCCTAAGGTCATGCTAAGCCAAATTTTTTTATGACAAGTGGACTCAAAAATTTTGTGCTATGTTCAAAGGTGACACGTTTGCTACCAATATAAGATAATATTACCTTCCCGCCCGTCTTTTTTTGTTTTTTCATAGTCAAATGAATTCTATGATATAGAGGAGGAAACGAGTTTCGCAAGTAAGAAAAACTAGTTCCAGCAATGGAATATACCTATGCTCAATGCAAGGAGGTGCATGCGAAAGATGGACACTCGGGGGAATGTTTCCTCCTGGGTATAGGGTGTCAAGTTGCAAAGGATATAAACAAGTCTCTTCTTGGTTGAGGATGCAAACTACTGAGGTGAACGGATTATAACACAAAAGTGAAAACTAACAATAGGCTCAATACTGCAAGCAAGGGCATGAGATGCAATTACAACTTTATGCCAAAAAATGTCATTTTTCATAATCTTAGTCTACTTGGTTTGAAAAAGGGATAAAATTGCACCAAATAGACGTCCTTTCAAATCCAATTTAAGAGTGTGAAAGAGACAAGTTAGTTCAACAATCTTTTCTCTTTTTGAAAACGAGTTGGAAAAGAGCTT
This sequence comes from Picea engelmannii, assembly GCA_009831015.1. Classification (NCBI taxonomy): domain Eukaryota; kingdom Viridiplantae; phylum Streptophyta; class Pinopsida; order Pinales; family Pinaceae; genus Picea; species Picea engelmannii. Next base: position 21,633 of record WSFP011396151.1, on the reverse strand, counting down.
AACTAAGACTCACGACCTTTCAAATCTAATTAATGAGTTTGAAAGAGACAAATTCACTCGACAATCTTTTTTATTTTTAGACGAGTCAGAAAAGATCTTAAATCAAACTCATTGGGGGGTTTCTAGGCGACATGTCATGGGGGAGGCCAAGGCTCCCGTGCAGGATTTTTGTCAAGCTTGGGAAAACACAAAGCTCTCCAAGTTGAGGAGGATAAAGTGCTAGCAGAGGTTACCCTCTCCACGATATATTGGATAACATCTCTTACTTGAAAGGACATAGGATAATGAATTGGGTACCCCACAAGACCATCCCATGAGTCAAAGGGAACCTCTCTAGGACTTGGAGGGAGGGTACTCGGAGAAAGTAAAACTCTCTCTTGTTCAGAAAGTGTAGTATTAGAAATTCTAATGATATGGTTGAAGGACGCATCAGCGTCCAAAAGAAGAGTTGGATTGATTGGTGATTGCATCGGTACGACTGCTTCTTCAACCGTTGGTTGAATAGGATGTGTGACAACAAGGCTAGGAGAAGCATCACCCTAAAAAATGGGAGTGTGGTCAGGTGTTGATTTCATCGACATGACTTATGTTTCAATCAAAGGAGAAACGAAGTGTTTGGAAACCAAAGATGACTTAGAAACCGAAGGGCCCCTAGGTGAGGACAACACTTCTAATATCCCAGCAGTAGTAGGACACAAACGAGTAAGGTGATCTCCTTCACAAATCCTACAAAGGAACTTGGGCATACGTCTTACACGTCTAGGATTCTCAATTGTATGAATGCCCCCAACATCATTCACAATGGTTGGTGACATGCTCTTAGTGTGATTGGTCAAGGCTGGAGGTTCATCTCCCACATGATGTATAGAGGTTGGATATACGATGTCAGGATGACTCATGACGACTAGAGTGGTGCCCCCAACATGACTTGCAGCGGTTGGTTGTTGGTCTTCAACATGACTTTCAGAGGTCGTTGACCAATCCCCAACAAGACTAGCAGAGGTTGGTGATAGGATTCCAGTATGACTTGCAGGGACTGGACTGGTGGTAGTGGTTGGTTGTGGCATTTGAGACCAAGGTCCTGGGAAAGACTGGTTTTGAGATATTGCAGGCTAGGAAGGGTCTTGGTTTACACCATGTCCCTGTCCATAAAGGTAGTATCCTCTGCCTAATTTATCCATAGAGGTTTGTACAAGCATCATCAATGACGCATATGCATGTGAAGAGACAAAATTGTGATAAGGATTATTCAATTGAGGATATATGTTGCCCCCATGTGAATGGATTTCATGAAGAGGGTATCATGTACCATAAAATTGATTTCCTTCGTATGAAATACCAAAGGACATATGGAGACCCACCATGGGAAGAGTGTTCGTAGGAACTGTCATGGTAGACGAAGGATACATGATGGGGTGTAATAAGTAGAATAACCACCTATTTGAACATTGGCTTCTGAAAAAGCATGGCTAGGATTGGATCCATAAGAGGGGAGATTCCAACCTCCCACTGTTAAAGTTGGTTGAGGGACATGACTCTTATCAAATGAAGATGTGGACAACATAGTCATCATGCCCCCAGATCCAAAACTAGGATTGATATAAGAAGGCAAGGGAGAGGATGGAAAAGGTGAAGGCATGTTTGTAATATCAATAGGAAAATGATTAGAGACCCAAGGCATGGACTGAGTATCATAATTATTCATACCATTATGAAAAGAGGACGGATTTGTCCCCATGAAATGAGTAAATGTCATGGGGGAGGTAGTGGTAAATGAGGGAGTCAAAGGAACTACACCATCCATGATAATGACAACTCAAGGCACGGTATAAAATCATAAGGTCAACTTATAACCAAAGAGCACACCAAAAATAATTAAACGACCAATATGCACACAAACAGGATAAAGTGGATGAAAGGGGCCTCCCTCTCTAAAGTAGGTATGCCTCTCCCAAAACATGCCTAAGACTCATTTTCTAAAGATCGGAGGTATCAGAATCAATTATAAGGGCCCTCATGGGCTTAACAACCAGTCGGTCAGATTCCCCCCCCCCCGGAGAGGTAATCCTCCATAAAGGTTGTGTGTTTTCCGACCCTTATATGACCCAGGGTACCTACAGAATAACCCTTTCAAGTAATCTATGTGGTACCTAAGTCAAGCAAATAAGCAACCACAATATAATCAATGCATAGGCGAACGTAAGTCCGTTCCCCCATATGGGCAGGGTAACAAATCCTGAAACCTTGAAAGCACCGCCTCTCGCAGAGGTAAGGCTAGCAAGATCCCCATATGCGAATAGATCCCCAGAAATATATCTGACGCTAAGAAGGCATCGGGGGAATATCCCTTCAACCAACCTCATGCGACCTCGTGCTTAACTCAAGTGTAAGCGTATCCTCCTAATATTATCGATTATACAATGGATTTCTCCACTCCCTTAGTTAGACACATATGTTGATTTAATAGCCTTGGAGAATTTTACTCACAAAATCTTATTCCAAGGCTCTAAATCATAAGCTAGTTTTTGCACCCTAGAAAAATAAAATCATTACTAATCAATAGTGTTACTTTTAGTGGCCTTGCTTACTCAAATAGGTACGGTTGTGAAACTAGTGATGCTATGATTCAGCAAGTAAAAAAATGAATATGAATACCATGCAAAGTCCTAACTTCAATTCCCAATAAATGATATGTTTTTCAAAATGTAATTCTCAATTCAGTTTTGAAATTCTAACTAAAATGAAATCTTTCTTTACATGTACTAAGATCAATGAAAAAGACTCAAAAGATCAAATGCCAACAATGTAAAATACCTAATGTTTTGTATTTTCAATATAAGAGAATGAAAATGCAAGGATTGAACAAGAGCTTGATATAAAAATTTTACTGCGTGTAAACAGAGACAAACCAAGTAGGATAACAAGAAGAAAAACACCCAACCCAAGATGCAAGGACAATCAAATGAAAAGTATGATGAGAAAGGCACCGCCCAAAAATTCAACCAAAGAAAGGTTTCTTGTCATTCCACAGACACTTAACAGTCATAACATAGACCCAAGAAGACTCAGCAATCATCAAAACATACCGAGCAACCAAGCAACAAAGGGTGGTGTACGGGAATTTTCAAGGGAAAAGCGCATATATAAGCCTCTTGCATAAGGACAACATGAGTATGTACGCGATTGTCAGGAAAAAACCCGTGTATATGTGTTAAAACACAACCATGATAAGGAGAAGGCTAAGAAACTCAGACTCAAAGTGAACAAAGGCTATCAAGCAATCATATGACAAGAAAATCAATATAAACGAGAGAAATCTAAGGAGAAAAACACTCCAAACCCCAAAAAAGAAGATTGTCTCCCCAGTATGGTCGTCAATTATGTTACGAGGAAAATCTCTTTATGGCTAGGGGTAAACCACAATAGACAGAAATGACTGCAGAAATCAACTCTAATATCAAGTATGTTATATAAACAAATATGCTAGAAAGACGAGATTAAAGGCCTACCTTGTCCAAACATTCGATGAAGTCCATCGTTGAGCACTTGACTCAAAGCACTACACCTGTAACTAGTCCTCAACAACCAAGAAACACAAGCATATGGTGATAATATATAATTTTAGCACATTCAATAGAATAATCCATCAACATTCATAACAAATATTCCCATGGAATAACAATTCAAATATTCGCAAGATATTAATTGGACGAGAAAAGAGTATTTCTACTAAAATGTAATCAGCAGAAGTGAATGAATTACAAACTTCTATGTCGGCACGGTTCAGAATGAAGAAACTAAGTTCCTTCCAGTTGGGCCTCCACCACTTCAATCCTCCACCAAAGGCAAGCTCATATAAGAGAGACAATAAGGTTCTCAATCAAGTAGGGAAGAGCTTGGGGGTTGAACAATGTGTTCAGACTTAAAGGACAAAGGGATGCAAACTCAATATGAAGTGAATAATTTCTCCAGAGTAACTTTTCTCTCAAAGTTGAATTCTTCTCCTCTTTTCCATAGCTCGAATTTGGCCCATTTGTAGCCTTCAAGTGGAATTGAAGGGTCGGTTCGGAACATTTCCAGTATATGGAAAGTCAAGGATCATGGATCTTGTGACGATACATGGAAACTCGACGATATTTTTTAATTTTGGGCACAAATCCCGATGTACACAGACTATAGTGTTGCAACCTGCGTATACACATATTGTACTATAGGTAGGGCGCGTATATGTGAAAAAATAATTTTTTTAACTCTGGGATTTGAAAAAAGGGACTTCAAGTCTGCATAGGGAAATGGAAAAAGGCCTTATGTGGAAGTTTGCATTGGGTGAGGAAAATCTTTCTATAACAATATCTATAAATCATCGGAATTTTTTTCATCGTCAATAAAATCATCAGTCACATCATGTAGTTGGAGTATCATCATCATCATCATTCACACCATGGAGCTGTAGTGGCATCATTATCATCGTTCACAATATGGAGTTGAAACAACTTCTTCATCATCATTCACAGCATGAAGTTGGAATCTGAAACATCAACATCAGTTAGCATAAAATCTATAACAACAACATCATCATCAACAACAAGAGGATGCAACAACAACATCATCATCAACAACATGAGGATGCAACAACAACATCATAGCATGAGGCTGGAGCAACAACATCACAACACGAGGCTGGAGGAACAACATCATAGCACAAAGTTGGAGCAACAACATCGCAACACGATATTGGAGCAACAACATCACAGCATCATGGGGAAACATAATGAGGCAGGTGTATCAACAACATTTTGTGGTACTCTGGGAGTCCCTAGGGATCTTCCCATGAATCATATGATTCCCTAGGATATAAAATCCTAATTGAGTTACCACGTGGTACTCTGACAGAATGTACTTACCATACCTTCGGGGTCTACCCAGGAATCATAAGATTCTCTAGGATTATAAAAATCCTAACAGAGCTACCACTACTGACCATGACTAGTATATACATGCGTAGGTACTCTAACAGACCGTCCTTACTGTACCTTCGATATCTGTCGAGGGATGATCAGTCCCCTATGATATAAAATACTAATTGAGCTACCCGTTGTTGGTCAGGATACCATATTATCATCAGCATCACTCCCCCTTTCGAGGGAGGTCCTTTCGGACTATACCAAGCTTGTCTCAAAAGTGCTCAAACTTTACACGAGACAAAGGCTTGGTCAAAACATCTGCAACCTACTCATCTATGCCAACATATTGGAGATTTATAGCTCCCCTCTGCACCATATCATGAATGTAGTGATACCGTATTTCTATGTGCTTTGACTTGTCATGGAACACATGGTTCTCTTTCATCTTTATGAAACTATGGTTATCACATAGAATCATCATTGCTTCCATCTCCAGATCAAATAGACCTGTCAACAACCTCCGAAGCCATATGACTTCACAAATGGCGGAACATGCAATAATGTATTTTTCTTATGTTGTGATGAGAGAAATACTAGATTGCTTCCTACTCTTCCATGAAGTCATGGCTGACCCCAGAATGAAACAACATCTTGAAGTGCTCTTTCTGTCAGAAACACTTCTATCCCAATCTAAATCGGTATAACCAATCATTTTGAAGTCATGATCTCCATTATAATAGAGACCAAAGTCCAACATACCCTTAAGGTATCTCATCACATGTTTTGCAGCAAAAACGTTAACACATCTAGGCTATACAAGATACTGACTCAAGGTGTTCACAGAAAAACATATATCTGGCCTAGTGTTCGTCAGATACATCAATGATCCAATGATCTATTTGTACAGTGTAGCATCAACCAATTCTGACGAAGTATCAACTAAGAGCTTTAAATTTGTTTCCATGGGTGTGTTCATGGGTTTACACTCCAATGTATAGAACCTCTTTAGTATTTCAATTGTATACTTCCCTTGGTTAAGGAAGATCTTCTTTGGGCTCTGCCAAACCTCAAGACCTAAGAAATAGTGCATTAGACCTAGGTCTTTCTCAAATTCTGCAACGAGCTTCTTCTTACAATCTTTGATAAGATTTTCTTCTCCAGTTAAGAATAAGTCATCCACATACAAAAACATATAATTGTCTCATCATTCATAACCTTGAAGTAAAGGTTAGAATCATCTTTACTCTTGGTAAATTCCAAGCTTGTCAAGAAACTGTCAATTCTTCCATGCCAAGCTCTAGGAGCTTGCTTCAACCCATACAAATCCTTCTTCAACATGTAGACATGTGTCTTACTGTCTTCAAATTCAAACCCTTGAGGTTGTTCTATATACACTTCTTCTTCAATAACACCATTTAAGAAGTTTTTTTTCACATCCATCTGGTGCAACTTTCTTTTCATCTTCGTTGCAAGGGCTATGATGGTTCTGATAGAAGTGTATCTGGCTACAGGAGAAAATGTCTCTTCATAATCAATCCCTTCCTTTTGAGAAAAGCAACGAGCTAAAAACCTTGCTTTATGTTTTTCAATACTTCCATCAACAACATGTTTTATCTTGTATAACCATTTGGAAGATACCACATATTTTTTCTTAGGTATGGGAACTATTTCCCATACATCATTATTTCTAATGGATTGGTATTATTTTTTCATGGCATATTCCCATTATTTCTTCTGAATGGATTATTCAAAGCAAGTAGGATCCTTTTCTATGAGATCACACATGAAAGCCATATAACTGCAAAATGGCTTAGGTTTCTTGATCTCATGGTTCCTTATGGGGCACCATACTTCTCTCCATCTTGAATAAGTTCCCTTGCCCAAGATAGATTTCTCTTGTGAGATATCGTCATCTGGGGAGGTTCTTGAGATTCTATCATATCATGATCTTCTTCAATCTCATCATCAAGGGAAACTGTGACTTCCCTGATTGGTTCTGCAACTCTGGGAGCTACAGACTCTTGTTCATATACTTCTTCAAGTTGGCATCTTCTTGATTTCTTGAGTCTTACATATTCATCAAAGTTTACATCTCTGTTAATATCAATATGATGGTAACCTATTGGCATGTAACTTATGAAGGCCTTTGAGACCTCACAGTATCCAACAACTATTCCCTTATTTCCTTAAGGGTCCATCTTGGTTCTCTTTTCTTTCAAAATATCTTGAGACAACTTACTTATGGATTCTTTCCGGAGAACATTTCTTTGAGGGTTTTGAACCCAAGTGCACTATGCGATAATTTGTTTTGTACATACAATGTTGTTATTGTTGCTTCTTTCCATAAGTGCATTGGAAGATCTTGATCATGGATCATAGTCTTCATTGCTTCCATTATAGGTTTTTTCTTTCTTTATGCTACACCATTTTTTTGAGGATTTTAGGGAGTGGTGAGATCCCTCTTAAACCTGACATATTTGAAAAATCTTACAAACTCTTTTGAGGTGTATTTTCCTCCATTATCTGACCTTAGTATATTGATTTTTTTGTTAGAGAGATTCTCTATCAAGGCTTTGAATTCCTTGAATTTTCCAAACACTTCATCTTTTGATTTCAAGAAGTAAACCCAAGTCTTGCGAGAATAGTCATCAATAAATGACACATAGTATACATACCTACTAAGAGAGGTTGATGGCATTCGACCACATTCATGTGACTGGATGAAATCCAAGACTCATGCTTTACTGTCGCTCTTCGGGAAATGATTTTTTATGTTCTTTATTTGTGCACATCCCTTTTGTTAACACTAGAAGTCACCTCCTGATTGCAGAGGAGGTAAGACCAATACCCATCAGTTTATATGTCACAATGAATAAATTCAAGGGGGGTTGAATAGTCGTAGACTCAAGATGATATCGCCTTAACTCAGAAAACTGGACTGGTATGCATAGGGAGATGAGGTCTTGATTCAACTTCATTCAGTAAGTTGGATTAAAGGTGAATAGAAGGAAGACTTGGTGAGGATAATGTAGAGGTCTGCTATGGAAATCAAGTCTTCCAATAGCCTAAGGAAGAAAAACTCAAACACAAGATCCTCTTGGATTCAAAGTTTCAGACATTGAAGTATATTTAAGCAACACAGACATAACAACACAATGATCAAACATTCATCACAATGCAACTACAACAAATCGATTGGATCGTCCATTCCCGAGCTCTTTAGTGTGAGAGAGAAAAATATAACAAAACTAATTGATTAAAATTGGTCACAATACTGATGAAATCAAACCTTCATAACAACAGCATACAACCCTCGATTGGATCCTCCATGTCCGAGTGTTCTAACATAGATTTTATAGATATATGGAAAGGAAGATGACTTTAAATAAACAAGAAGTCTCAAATACATATACATAACAAGAAGAACTAGAGCTTCATCAAAACTTTACAATGTGGGAGCCTAGCTCAACCATCGACCATAACAAAATACTAAAACTGCCTATATATACTCAGAAATGTTGCAACCACCAGGAGTGTGATTGGACCACTACATTAACGTTTTTAGTTGGCATCTGCTCTGTCAGATTGTGTAGGCCTCCTCATGTCAGATGCGAGCCAGGCTCAGTTATGTGCTTTCTAGGAAAATATGTCCATAAGGAAGCTTTGGATTGACTGTCTACCTTTATGGCCGCTCTCTGCATATTTTCCATTTATGTGGTGAGATGAGGTTTCAACCACCTCTCTCACTCTTATTAACTACCTGCATCGGGATTGAAACGTGGACTAATGCCCAGGGGGTGACCACACGTTGTTATTGGATAGGACACTATATACACATGTAATTACAGGGCCGCTCAAAGGTGGTTTGGGTTCACACCGGTTTTGATCCCGCAATCCACTACCTTTTGCCACGTATTACCTTTTACAAACCACGGCTTCAATTGTGGGATTGTTCAAGAAAATTATCTCTCGAGCACGTTGCGTCCCCGAAATGGACTGTGGTCGTTGATCTTGTGATCTTGGGCAAAGATTTGTGATCAGCTGCTCAAATCTTCCCTCTTCAGATCAATGGATCAGATCTTCCCTTTTTGAATCGACAGTCGAGATCTACTTCGGGCTTCTTTCTTTCTCATGGTGCTATACTTCGCTCAATTTTTAAATCCCGAATACCAGGGGACGTTACTCTGGAATACTCTTGGAATCTCCATCGCTGACAAAATTCAACCTGTTTGTTTGTATTTTAAGCCCGAAATGAGCTTCTCTGCATGTTGCGCTCGAAAGCTTCATGTGCAGACCACGAACTTGGACGACCTACTGCCCTTGACAACTATATGTGATAACACCTTGCACACACCTTCATGATCAACCTTGAAATCTGACAGACCTGTAGCTTCCTTGCTCACATATGGTAAGGCTTTGTAATTGATGCGAGCTAGTATTCTATGCCAATGTTCACATGGACTCTCAGTGGAGTGAGTAAAGACTGCATCTGAGTGACCTTTTAACTTGTACATGCCACATTCTTCTGTTCCAATGACAATTGCATCTTATATGGTTTTTCCTTTAGGCCACATAAGGACTTCACCATCTATGAATGCAACCATGAAGCCTTTCTTATCTAAAGCTAAGATAGAAAGAAAATTCTTCGTCAAACCTGGTACATATAGTACATCCTTCATCTTCATTGGGGTCTCTGAATCAAGTTTGTAGGTGGACTCTCCCACTCCTTTCATAGGGTACTGGTAATCATCTCCAAGTGTAACTTTCTAGGGAAAGTTCTTTTATGTAAGGCTAGAGAGAATGTCTCTCTAACCTGTCAAGTGCTTAGAATCACCACTATATGTGAGCCAAGTATCCTCTCTAGGTGACATTGATCGTGAGAGGGCAGAGAATAATACATAGTCTTCAGTATTTTCTTTAATCATCTTTGAGGGTGGATCATCATCTTCAACTGCATGGGCATGGTGTATTTTTTTATTTCTCTTCTTGTATTCTTCTCTTATAGTTGGAAAATTCTTAGCAATATGTCTCATCTTGTCACAATGGTAAAATTGATAAGAGGAGAAATATTTTTCTCTTCTTTGACCTTTCTGAAACTTCTGGAATTTCCTTGGAGGGTGAGATTCCTTATGTAGGTGGGTCTCCTTCTTGAATTGATACCTTCTGTCAAATTGTAGTTTCTCCTTTATGGCACAAATAGTTTGGATGAATGCATCCCAAGTTCTTGTGTTATCATTAAGAGTTGTCATTATGAGTTCATCTTCATCTAGGTTGTCTACAATTGCTTCTAGTTATTCCTTGAATTGAGAAACCCTAGAGAAATAGTCATGAATGGTTTCTCCTTTCTACATATTTGTATTCTTGAGTTGGGTTCTCAATTTCATCTTCTGGTTAATGTTCCCCCCTTCATACATTTTGGTTAGGAAATCAAACATTTATTTTGTATTATTCATAGAGGACACTTGAGGGATCAAGTGGTCTTTAATAAATTTTGCAATGATTCTTTTATCCCTAATCATATCCTTCTGGTACTTTTCTTTAGTTGTAGCATATGTGAGTTTTGGTACATTTTCCTTGATGAATCTTGCAAGGTCATTCTCTTCAAGAATGAGTGCAATCCTATACTTCCAAACACAGAAGTTATCTACACCTTCTAACTTGTCAACAAGCTTGGTGCTTGCAGACATCTTGACCTGAAGCTGGGAAAATGACCAAAAATTAAAAGTGCCCAAAAATTAAATATGAACTTACCAGGACGTGCGCTTGGCTGAGGCAAGTATCCTAGTGCAGTCTATTTTTTGAAAATCCAAATTTTGCCCCTTGAAACTGGGCCTGTGCAAATTTGGACTGGTACTGGTTTTGGTTTCTTGGTTTCCCGGTTTTCTAGTTTTCTGGTACCAATGAAAACTAGGGTTTCAATTTCTGGAGGCTTTGGCAACTGAAAAGGTGCGCTCAACCTACCAATGAATTCGCTAGGCTAGGGCGCACTTCCCTAGATAGTTTTTAGGCTGAAATTCTCTTCCAATAAAAAGCCCTAGTTTTCTTGTATGGAAATAGTGACATTTTTTATAACCCAATGAAATTCGCTCTATTTAGTCAAGCTCTAATACCATGTTAAATTTAGAGCTTCTATTAAGTTCTTTTCAATTTACTAGACAATAATAGCATACGCAAGATCACTAAAAGATACACAATCATAAGGAACACAACATTTATCATGGGAAACCCTCATGGGGGAGAAAACCCAGAATATATATTGCCAATACAATGCCATGATAATAAATTAAACACGAGAGAATATCCAACACTGATCAATGTGCCTCTCTTTTCCTTGCTCCGGCAACTGGAAACTGCAGCTTCCTTCAAACTTGCACACTAGATGGGTGACTTGAGTCAGTGAGCTAATGAGGTGCCTTCCACTCTTATTTATATTGGCTGGTAGGCGCTAGGGTGGTGTCTCTTTATCAAGCAGGGCTGAATTCTTCACTTAGTGGCTAAAACCACTTTAACTAGGCCTGGGGGGCGACTTCTTAATTAGAAACATATAATTAGGGTTTAACCAATCCACAAAAGGGGATTTGATATTAAACAAAGCCCGACATGATCAATCCACAAAAGGGGATTGATCTATAAGATAATAACTCAATAATAAGTAGAATATTCTTTGTAGTTACAATATTACAACACTAAGTTGTGCGCACTTTACATTGGTTCATGCACATCCTAGCCTCCATGCACTTTACATTGCTTCTGGCACAGCCTCGGCTCGGTGCACTCTACATTGTCTCTCTACATATTCATCTCCATAATATTTTCACAAGGTTTTATGGTAGATGTTTATATATATATATATATATATATATACCATATCTTGTGCAAACAACTACATGCCCTTTGATTCTTGCACATCCTAACCTTTGCACACTTCATTTTGTTGGATTTTATGTCTGAGACATCTACAATTTCGTGATTGCTCTATTTCTCCACATGCATTCACTTTGGCACAAAACAAAGATCTAATCCAAACACTTATTTATTCTATGATTTATTTTCCAAACTTTTATTCCCCTCGTCGTTCTTTCACATGTTGCTATGAAGATACTGCAATCTTAACATAACTTTCCAAGTGGATACTCATCCAGTTAAATACAAATGAACAAAACATTTTCTTCTTGGTAATTCAAGCGTCCATTACATATGTTTTTCCTCTTCTTTCCCTTTGTTCACTTGGTAATTCCTCTATCTTATTTTTTTTCTGATCTGTGAAAAGATAATACTTGTTTCTAAATATATTTCTTTCTTTCTTATAAGTCTTCTATTTAATTATCCTTTCTTCCCATTTAAAAAATCACTTTTCTTATGTAACTTAATATGTGCACACTTTACATTGTTTCCTGCACATCCTATCCTCCGCACACTTTACATTGCTTCCAGTGAATCCTAGCATTGACACACTTTACATTGTTTCCAGCGCATCCTCGCCTCCACGGATTACTTTTTACTCAGTTTTATGCTACATGTTTCTGCTTTTTTTTTACATAGTCCAATGCTAAATCTAATATTTTGTGCGGAGAAATTTATGTCATTTCCTTCTCGCACATGCTATCCTCCACACACTTTTCACTAACTTTTATGTGTGAATCTTCCACAATTTCACAGATGTCCTTTATGTCCACACACATTTACTTCCACACAATAGAAAGCGTCAAACCGAAGATTTAGTTATTCTATCGCTTATTTTCGAAGCTCTTGTTCCCCTGGAACTACTATGGCATCTTTGTTACACATAAAAATTACTCACTTCAATAGTGTCGCGAGTGTCATCATTACAAGTGTTGTAAGTGTCGCATCTTGTCCGCAAGTGTCACATCTTAACCGCAAGTGTCGCAAGTGTCGCAAACATCATACTGCCATATTGCCTATGTCCTGACTCTAACGACATCGTAAATACACTTAAGACACCTCAAATACTGGTCTTGAAGAAGACAAATCACTTGACAAGGAGTACAAGCCTTTTGCCACTGGGAAAAACCGCTCAAAAATGGATTTTGGAGGGAAGCGCTCCCCTAACCACTGTCAGGGAGTGTCAGCACTCCCTGGGCCTCTTTGGGGGAGCGTTCAAACTCTCTGTGTACCCTTTTGGGGGAGCGCTACCTTTTATGAGCGGATTTTTGGTTTGTTGAGCTAAAACAAGGAAGAATCCCCTCAATCTCTGAAGTTGGTTGGATTCGAATATGAATTCAAGGCATGATCTTAGGGAAGATCCTCAACTAAAGGAGAGGAATCCTCAACTTATCCCAAAGATATCTCAAGTGGTTGGGCCTCTCCAAAGTTATATAAGGAGGCCTTCTCATGGTGAAAGGTACATAAAAGGTTGGAGGTATGAAACCTATGATCTCATAGGCCACATACAGTAGATATATGGAGATTGAGAATTACACCAAACTTATGATCCCATAAGTGAGATGTTATCAAAGCATAATCAGTGTAAATTACTTGAGCAAAGGGGTTGGACAAGGAGATCTAGAAGAGGTTGTTGCACCTCCATCAAAGGATTCGAAGCACCTTTTACTCGTTCTCATTAATAATCAATGCTTGGCCTGTTTCTTTCAAATTTATGTTTGTTCCACATGAATTTGTCTTCAGTAGATAGATCTATATTTGAGCTAATCTCAATAGAATAGGAAGTTCTTTGTATCTTTGTTTGTTTTACAGGACCTATCGAGGAGCTCAGGATTGGAGCTCAACTTGGACTTTGCGAGGACAAACGTCGTTAACAAGGTACATATCGTTCTTCTTCCTCTTCATATATCATCTTAATTAGATCTATAAACGATGTCAGTGTCCATGTTAAGCACTTTTCTGTCTTGGCCTTAGGAGTCTAGAGACCAAGAGGGAATCCACTTGTCTGCAGGAGGATTCACTTGTAACAGAAATTGGTGACTCCACTCGGAAGGGACCTTTGATTTTTTTCCTTCCTAGATCTTGATTGCCTTTGCTCATTTTGATCTTATTCATATTGTGTCCTTGATTCTTAGATTTGTTTATTGACCCTTCATTTCATCCTATACACTTTGGATTTCTGAACTTGCTTGAATTTTTGGATTTTTGGGTATTTTTCTGAACTTTTTGAAGCCTAACGCTCCCCTGTCCTTGTTATTAGAGTGCTATCTCTCCCTTCCAATCCTTCACAGAGCGTTGGAATGCTCTGGTGCCCCTTACACCAGAGCGCTACCCTCTTTCTATTTAAGATCTTGCAGGAGTTTAGTCTCTGAATCCATTTTTTCTTATTTGCATTTGCTTAGGGTTCTCATCACCTTAGTGTATCCTTCTTTGGGTCTCCAACACCTTTATCTATGATAATTCATGATGCTTTTTTTGGATTTGTGACATCTTTTTCTTCCTTACTTTGAATAACTCTTTGTCTTTGACGATTTAGAGTCAATTTGTCGTTTTCTTCTCATTTATCTGACTGAGTGAAAACTTTTTGTAAGGATATTCAGAGATATTTTGCACCATTCCATTTTATCTTTGAGGTCTTTCGCCCAAGAAATTCCTGTTTTTTCATCATCCAACAACCTTATCCCACCTTCACTAGAAAAATCCCCAATTTTCAAGCATTTTGGATGAGCTTCTTGGGCATTTTTTTGAGTTTCTGGGAGCACCAACGCTGCCCTGTAGTCAGTATCAGAGCGTTGGTATATCATCAGTGCTCACCTATAGTGATTTAGGGAGCATTTCAGTGCTTTGTACCCTTGAGACAAGGAGCGCTAATCTCTGTTTTGGAGGTTTTTTTCCCTTTTCTACTCAGATTTTTTCAGTTTGTTTTGTGGAAGTCTTTACCCAGTCTTTGTGGATGGTTTGTGAAGTTCTTTGGATTGGTTCTTGATGGTTTTTTATGCTTGTTACTCTCTTTTGTATTGATTAGAGATTGAAGCCTCTTTTAGAAACGTAAAATTGCCTTTTCTAACTACGTTTTTGTCGAGACGGTTTTGAGTGGTTTCTCTTTCTCCCTATCGTTTCTTAGATTCTTCTCTACATTTGATTGTACTCCTTGGATGCTTGTTGGTTTTAGGATCCTTGACTGAGTTCTTGTTAGAACAAGCTTTTACTTGTTTTCTTTCAGTTCTCATTGTTTTGAATCCATTCTTTCTTTTGGGTCGTGAAACTAGCTTGCATTTGAAGTAGCGGAATTGCATGTTTTTTGACATTTTGGGACATTATGCATATAGAATGATGAATGTTTTCTCCTTCTCATCGTATAGATTTCATCGAAATGAAAAGATTGAATCTTCATCTCTTTGCATAAATTTCGAGTCGGTCAAAACACCATATTGTCCACACCATTTTCCTTTTGAGTAACAACAAGTTTAAAAATCAAGCGCTAAACTAAAATTGATTCGACATTTTTACATTTTCTGGTAGCAAACCTACATTAGATTAGTTGTAGGGCTTTGGAATAGGTGTGAAATATAAATTTCCAAAGATGCAAACAAACATAGTATCTTGTGTTAGGGAGCGATAAAATCTAATTGTTGCATTTTGTTCAAGGAAGCCCTTCTCACACAAGGGTAAATCACGAGGTCGCATTAAGACCGACAAAGTTACTCACCCTGCTTTGTTGGTATTGGTGTAGAGATTGCGCGTATTATGGGGGTCTCTTGAAGGTATACCCACAATGATGAGTGAAGGCTTTCAAGTTGATTTCGGGCTAGATACCCTGCCCTTGCGCGTGGATCGGACTGTCAACTGTTTCCCCAGGCATCATTGTTGTAGTTGGTAACCTTAGTGGCCTATCTCTTTAGGGTCTTTACACAAGGTGACTGTGGAGGAGCAAGTCTTCACAGTACCTAGAATCGACGTTGGCCAGACTCACTCGGGCTCCTTGGAGGGTATACCCACGATTATGTGTGGGAGCTTGCACCAGGGTGTAATTCAGTTAAGCAGGTCGTCAACATAACTTTTCCACCCGCTCTATCTCAGTCCCTTCTTAATTTTTTCCCGCGACGTTGGATTTCATCACCAACTAGTGTGCTCATTGTGAGAAGGTTTTGTTTGCTCGCTTTCTTACTATATTTTTAGCGTGTGTTGTTTGTTCTCCCTATAATAATCTAGGTTGGATCTTTATTTTAATGGCGTCAGTTCCCGGAATGACCAATGAAGGAACCCCTTTGTCAAGGGAACCCTTTGTTTTTCCTTTTTACGGAAACGTTGGTCCTCCTTACATCTCTACTTTGAGCCTTCCAGGTCTCACAATTGGGTTACCGGTATGGTTCTTTTCCACTCCAGTGCTCTCGAATACAGGTGCTTCATATGTAAGCACACCGCCCACACATCAACCTCATGTCGACCTTTCTCCTTCTTCGCTCGTCAGGTCTCCTTCCATTTTTCCTTCTTCACCTAGAGAAATCTCTCAAGCGCGTAGCCAGATTGATAAGAAGAAGAAGAAACAAAAAGAGAAGAAGAAAAAGAACCAGAAAGGGACCAAGCCTCCAACTACATCAAATGTTAGATCTAAGCAACCAACTATTGTTAATAGTACTGGGAGTGTTGATAAGGTACATAAGGTTAAAAAGAAGAATCTGAAACCCAAATTCCCTTGCAATCTTTGTAAGGGTGACCATTTTCTGAGGGATTGCCCTATTATTCCCAAAGTTTTAGAAATGTGGTCTTCCACGTCATCGGCCCCTGTTGGTCATGCTGGTGATGCCCCACCAACTAGTGACATTAAGGTTGGTAAGAAGAAGACAAGTGTCAAATTCCCTTGTATGTTATGCAAAGGTGATCATTATTCTCACCTTTGTCATCACATGGACGAGGATTCTTCTCTTTTGTAAAAACTTCAACTTCCAAAAGGTTATCGTAAGATTTCTCCCAACCCATTGTTAGTTGATGGACTGGTCAATATGGTTCCATCCCTGGTCAATCCAGTTGATCAAGTGGTCAATCTAGTTTCATCCTCGATTGAACCACTCACCAAAGTAGTTGATCCAGTTCTGTCATCGATCAGCCCCACTTTTCATCTGGAAAGTGAAACCCAAGTGATTGATCCAGTCTCATCATTGGTCAGTCCCACCCTTCATCTGAAGAGTGTCAAAGTGGTCGACCCGACTCCACTCGGTCGATCCCACTCCTCCTTTGAGAAGTGTCAAAGTGGTTTCTTCGGTTACTTCATTGGTCAATCCAACTCCTCTAACGAGTGCTAAAGTGACTGATCCAGCTCCTTCCTCAATCAGTCCCACCCTTCATCCGAAGAGTGTCAAAGTGGTTGATCTGATTCCACCATCGATCGATCCCACTCCTCCTCTAACGAGTGCCAAAGTGGTTTCTTCGGTGACTTCATCGGTCAATCCCACTCCTCCTCTGACGAGTGTCAAAGTGGTTGCTCCGGTTACATCATCGTTCAATCCCACTCTTCCTTTGAAGAGTGCTAAGGTGGTTGATTCAATCCCATCATCGATCGATCCTACTCTCCCGCTAGAGAGTAAACCCGATTCTACCCACGTTTTTCTCGTTGATACAGGATCTACCATGATGGGGGGCATTCCTCCTTCTCCTATGAAAACTATTCCAAGTAATGAGGCCATCGTTTTTTATTGGGGTGTGCTAACTAGACCTCGTCTTCCCTATCACATGCCTTTCAAGATTATAGTAAAAGTTTGTGGTCGGGACGTTCCTCATACGCTGATAGATGAAGGTTTGTCCATTAGTATTTTGTCCTCTATTTCTTGGAAATCTTTGGGTTATCCTAATCTTGTGTCAGTTACCCAGACGCGGTTCGCTTTCAACTGAAGAACCAGTCACCCTTTAGGGATCCTTCCTCATTTTTCGGTAACTTTGGGAGGGAAAATAGTCTTTATTGATGTTACGGTAGTCTAAGACCCCTTGGATTTCAATTTACTCCTTGGCCGAGATTATGTCTATGCCATTAAAGTTATTGTGTCCACTCTCTTTAATGTAATATCTTTCCATCACAATGGAATAATTGTGTCTATTGATCAACTTTCATGTGTTATTCCTTACTTGAGTACCAACCCAATGGCCTCCCTAAACAGGTCTTATCAGCAGTCGGTATCACCCCCACCATAGGTCAATTATGTGGCATTGCCTCCCATGCCTTCAGCTACCGATGAAGATGAATTGGATCCGATAGTTGACATGGTGATCTCTTCAGTAGGGATTTTGGAACCTGATCTCCTTACCCCTATCACGGACCTCGACATGTGTTCCTTCCAGAGCATTCTTCTTCCATCCAATGAAGAACTCTCGGAAGCCATGACTGAGTTTTTTCCCTTGACATGGTGTCCTTCCAGAGCGTTATCCTCTTGGAAGCCTTGATCAAGAAGAGTTCACAAGAAAAAAAAATTCTCTCTGTGTCAAGCTCGTTAAAAAATGAAACAAAATCCCTGAGCATAGTTTTCCTCTCTGTAGAAATCTCGTTAAAAATAAAACAGGGATCTGGGGATTTAACCCGGAGCCATGATCATAGTTCATTTCCTGTGTCAAGCTCATTAAAAAAATGAAACTATCACCTCTCCTGCCAAGATGAGTCTTTCATTAGGTCTCATTTTTTAACCTTCGTGTTCATCCACCCTTATCCTTTTTCTCCATCCAGTAGAGAAATTGGTGACAACCTCGAAGTCGGTGAATGAATTGAAGTTTGGGCGGCATGTCTCCAGCCTTTGATGATCATTCTAGAGTTAAGCCACTAGATTTCAAGCTAGGGGCAGACTACCGAGCTTAGTCTTTGTTCTTTCTCGCACTCATAAATACATGAGAATGCAACCGAACAACCTTTTATCTCTTTTTCGGGCTCGCATGGATACACGAAAAAGGAACCCCTTGGAGTCTTCTTTAAACTCTTTTCAGGCTCTCTAAACATGAAAAGATTGTCGAGTGATCTTGCTTCCTTTCCCACTCATCAAAAGGTTTGAAAGGGTGTCTTTCGAGTGATAATTTATCTCTTTTTCAGCCTCACAAGACTAACATTATGAAAAAGGACAACATTGGAGTCGTCTTTAAGTTGTTTTCAAACTCTCTAAATATGAAAAACCACTTATTTTACCTTCTTCGGACTCGTTAAACAATCATACATTGAAGGGCCCATATGGGACCGAACCCTTACTTCTTCCAGTTTGCTAAACAAAAGAAGAGGGACTTACTGAAGGTGAGTCATATAGAGCATGTGTTACCCTCCTCGATCTCGTTAAATTAAAAAGAGGTACTCATCTATCTGGATGGGGGAAAAATTGAAAGAAGCAAACCAAATAGACTTTGAGAACACTACCAGTAACTCTTACAGTCTCCCTTGAACACAACACTTTGTCTTTGCACGCATTTAATTTGCTGAACCTATGCACTGAGCCAATCCTCTGAGTTTCTTTTACTCCTTTGGGTCACCTAACAAAAGTCACAACATCCACTGCATCATCAAGTTTTGTTCCATGTCACATTTTTTCTATTGTGCCTCAGTGTTCAAGGGAAGTATCTGCCTCGAGAGTCAGCCATCACAAATATCTTGTTTTAATACCTGTGTCAGTCCATGTTCATTTGATCTACCAATTACATCTCTGTGTCATTTTCATGTCGTTGATGGGGGATACATCAAGACCCTCCTTCGACGAGTCTATTCCTGTTGACTTTAACACATTATCCAGGAACTAGACTTAGAAACCAGTTAGTACCTTGGGACCTGCATGCCTCAATGGTAGGCCTCCTCATGTTTGACAATGGGTTTACATCATTGACCCTTGATCGAGTGATTCCACAGATGTTCGACTTCATCTCATCTATTCACATTCGTTGCAATGTACTAGGGTACCTTGGGAATCATTGACATCAATGGTGATTTCCCTCACACTTGTTAACGGTTTACCTCATTGACTGGTAATCAAGTGGTTTCTGCCATGTTCGACATCTGAAAATCTATTCACATGGTTAGATTCATACTACATCAGGATCAGTAAGAAGAACCTGGGTTGATTTTTCACTCTTATGTATACTTTTCCCAGGTTGCGAAGGAGTTCTTTTGAACTATGACACATATATTGTTACATAGATCCACTTTGTATTGGTCATGGATATGTCTTGTCATCTCGTAGATCCACTATGTGTTCTTCATGGCTATGATTAGTTCAGTTCATAGGAGTATAGATCCACATTGTATATTCAGTGGCTATACCTTTTATCAATATAATTATGGATCTCCAGTGTATTTTATGGCGGCCATACCTAAAAGGTCTTTATCACTCAAGCATACGTATGCCTGCCTTGGGTTTGAAACATGTCATAATATTTGTTTGATGGTTGTGTGCAGCTTCTACCAGGTTCTCCACGTACATACCCTTGCTTGAAAAATTCTACAAAGTACTTCAGTCATCATTGTCTTCTGACTTCTCACTTTGGGGGGGAATCTGTTACACATCAAAATTATTCACTTCAATAGTGTCGCAAGTGTCGTCATTACAAGTGTTGTAAGTGTCGCATCTTATCTGCAAGTGTCGCATCTTAACCAAAAGTGTCGCAAGTGTCGCAAACATCATACTTCCATATTGCCTATTTCGTGCCTCTAACAACATCATAAAGACACTTAAGACACCTCAAAGACTAGTCTTGAAGAAGAGAAATCACTTGACAAGGAGTACAAGCCTTTTGCCACTAGGAAAAACTGTTCAAAAATGGATTTTGGAGGGAAGCGCTCCCCTACCCCCTTTCAGGGAGTGCCAGCACTCCCTGGGTCTCTTTGGGGGAGCATTCAAATGCTCTGTGTACCCTTTTGGGGGAGCACTACCTTTTCTAAGAAGATTTTTGGTTTGTTGAGCTAAAACAGAGAAGAATCCCCTCAATCTTTGAAGTTGGTTGGATTCGAATATGAGTTCAAGGCATGATCTTGGGGAAGATCCTCAACTGAAGGAGAGGAATCCTCAACTTATCCCAAAGATCTCTCAAGTGGTTGGGCCTCTCCAAGGTTATATAAGGAGGCCTTCTCATGGTGAAAGGTACAGAAAAGGTTAGAGGTATGAAACCTATGATCTCATAGGAAACATACAATAGATATATGGAGATTGAGAATTACACCAAACTTATGATCCCATAAGAGAGATGTTATCAAAGCATAATCAGTGTAGATTACTTGAGAAAAGGGGTTGGACAAGGAGAGATGGAAGATTTTGTTGCACCTCCATCAAAGGATTGTAAGCACCTTTTACTTGTTCTCATTAATAATCAATGCTTGGCCTATTTCTTTCAAATTTATGTTTGTTCCACATGAATTTGTCTTCAGTAGATAGATCTATATTTGAGCTAATCTCAATAGAATAGGAAGTTCTTTGTATCTGTGTTTGTTTTACATAACCTATTGAGGAGCTCAGGATTGGAGCTCAGCTTGGACTTTGCGAGGACAAACATTGTTAACAAGGTACATATCGTTCTTCTTCCTCTTTGTATATTAGCTTAATTAGATCTAAAAAGGATGTCAGTGTCCATGTTAAGAATTTTTTTTTTTTTGGCCTTAGGAGGCTAGAGACCAAGAGGGAATCCGCTTGTCCGCGGGAGGATTCACCTGTAACAATCTTGAAATAAAGATTTCATAATCTTAATATTATTTCTCAATTGCATACTCAACGACTAAAGAAGAAATCAAATACAAATACAAGGGATCAAATCAATTAACTATTTCCCATATTAAACTTGAGAACCTATATTTTAGACTTGTTCTATCTTTTGTAAT